>JAGFPH010000010.1:1901702-1913637 GCA_018207615.1 Philaenus spumarius | reverse complement strand
TAAAAATCTTTTTTTAGTCCGCCTCTAGGGCCTATGAGCAACATGTGTAATAAATTCGACGTTTCTACCCATATGTTTTTTTGTGATATAAAATAAACTATATTTATGGTTTTCGGCATTGTTTCAACCCTTAAACACCAAATATTTTAAAATACTTTCTTCATGCGGCTCTAGGGCCTATAAGAAATATGTGTACCAAATTTCACATTTCTAGAAGGCATAGTTTTCGAGATGCTGTGATGAGTGAGTCAGAAAGTGGTATAATATTTAGGGTTTTAGGGGTTGTTTCAACCCTTTAACTCGAAATATTTTAAAATCCTTCCTTAGTGCGCCTCTAGGGCCTATGAGCAATATGTGTACTAAATTCGATGTTTCTAGGCCTTATGGTTTTTGAGGTATATAATAAACAATATTTTTTGCTTTAGGGGTTGCTTCAACCCTTACAGGCCACATATTTAAAAACCTTTTTTTAGTGCTCCTCTAGGGCCTATGAGCAACATGTGTAATAAATTCGACGTTTCTACGCTATATGTTATTTGTGATATAAAATAAACTATATTTATGGTTTTCGGGGTTGTTTCAACCCTTAAACACCAAATATTTTAAAATACTTTCTTCGTGCAAATTTAGGGCCTATAAGAAATATGTGTACCAAATTTCACAATTTCACATTCCTAGAAGGTATAGTTTTCGAGATGCTGTGATGAGTGAGTCAGACAGTGGTATAATATTTAGGGTTTTAGGGGTTGTTTCAACCCTTAAACGCGTAATATTTTAAAATCCTTCCTTAGTGGGCCTCTAGGGCATATGAGCAATATGTGTACTAAATTTGACGTTCCTAGGCCATAAGGTTTTTTAAGTATATAATAAACAATATTTATTGTTTTAGGGGTTGTTTCAACCCTTACAGGCCAAATATTTAAAAATCTTTTCTTAGTACGCCTCTAGGGCCTATGAGCAATATGTGTAATAAATTCGACGTTTCTACGCCATATTTTTTTTGTGATATAAAATAAACTATATTTAAGGTTTACGGCATTGTTTAACCCTTAAACACCAAATATTTAAAAATCCTTTCTTAGTGCGCCTCTAGGGCCTACAAGCAATATGTGTACCAAATTTCACATTCCTAGAAGGTATAGTTTTCGAGATACTGTGATGAGTGTGTCAGTCAGTGGTATAATATTTAGGTTTTTAGGGGTGGTTTCAACCCATAAACTCGAAATATTTTAAAATCCTTCGTTATTGCTCCTCTAGGGCCTATGAGAAATATGTGTACTAAATTCGACGTTCCTAGGCCATATGGTTTTTGAGGTATATAATAAGCAATATTTATTGTTTTAGGGGTTGTTTCAACCCTTACAGGTCACATATTTAAAAATTTGTTTTAGTGCGCCTCTAGGGCCTATGAGCAACATGTGTAATAAATTCGACGTTTCTACGCCATATGTTATTTGTGATATAAAATATACTATATTTATTGTTTTAGAGGTTGTTTCAACCCTTAAACACCAAATATTTTAAAATACTTTCTTCGTGCGAATTTAGGGCCTATAAGAAATATGTGTACCAAATTTCAGAATTTCACATTCTTAGAAGGTATAGTTTTCGAGATGCTGTGATGAGTGAATCAGACAGTGGTATAATATTTAGGGTTTTAGGGGTTGTTTCAACCCTTAAACGCGAAATATTTTAAAATCCTTCCTTATTGGGCCTCTAGGGCCTATGAACAATATGTGTACTAAATTCGACTTTCCTAGGCCATATGGTTTTTTAAGCATATAATAAGCAATATTTATTGTTTTTGGGTTGTTTCAACCCTTACAGGCCAAATATTTAAAAATCCTTTCTTAGTACGCCTCTAGGGCCTATGAGCAATATGTGTAAAAAATTCGACGTTTCTACGCCATATGGTTTTTGTGATATAAAATTAACAATATTTATGGTTTTAGAGGTTGTTTCAACCCTTAAACGCGAAATATTTAAAAATCCTTTCTTAGTGAGCCTCTATTGCCTATGAGCAATATGTGTACCAAATTTCACATTCCTAGGAGGTACAGTTTTCGAGATACTGTGATGAGTGAGTCAGTCAGTGGTATAATATTTAGGGTTTTAGGTGTTGTTTCAACCCTTAAACGCGAAATATTTTAAAATCCTTTCTTAGTGCGCCTCTAGGGCCTATGAGCAATATGTGTACTAAATTTCACATTCTTAGGAGGTATAGTTTTCGAGATACTGTGATGAGTGAGTCAGTCAGTGGTATTTCAACTTTATATATACAGATAAAAATTAAGTTAATTAATAGAATTAATTTAGTTTGTAAAAAAAATTATAGTGATTAAATTATACCTTATTTTTACTATGGTTTATTTATAATATTTAACCCACAGTTAAACTTAATTTATAAAAACGTTTTACTAAGACTATCATAGTGTACACATAATGGTTGTAGTTATGAAAACTTCATTTTAATGTAGGGAATTGTATGAATTAGGTTCAATAAAATATCACTATTTACTTTTGATACAATGTCAAATTATTTTACTTAAAATTACCTTAACGATTATCTTTTTAAATCGCATTATTTGAATATAAAGTGTTATAATGCAAGTGTAAACCTACTGACTAAATATAAACACTACCACTATGGTAGGTAAACATTATTACAGTAGGCCTATACGGTGTTTAACTTCCTCTCAAAATGCCTTCTCGTTAAGTAGTATATTGGTAATTTTAGTATTTTTGTTTTATTATATTAAATTATTTTTTGCCACGAATGTCTACACAGCTCTTACTATGCTATATGACAAATTCTTATTTTTATTTAAAACCCCTAATGATATTATGAATTATTATTTAATATAGTATCCTACAATTGTTTGTTATGTAAATCCATATGTGTACATTTTTTAAAGTTAAAAAGAAAGATTGTAAAAAAATAATTTTTTATTATATTACACTCTAAAATGAAAATTATTCTCTTTCTTTGTATCACTTTTTTATTTATTTGTATTTTTTTACTTTTGGTATTGATGTAAAATCTTTAAATTAGGACAAACCACTTGTTTTGTTAATGATCATTTTCACCAATACAGTGAGCTTCGTCCCAACAAATAAATATTTTGAACGATAAAAGTAAGTTAAATAAGATGATCCTTGTGTTTAAAGTATTTAAAAATATAAATTTAAAATAAATATAGAATGTGTCCAACTGTAATATTTATTATAAATTATGGGTAATCTTTGTTATTTTAATAGTGAATTATTACATTTATATGCATGAACAAGTTCGTTAAAAGCATGAAATAAAGCTGTCAGCTCTAATAACGGCAAATTATTACGTTTACTAAATAGTAATAATTAACAGAACAATAAAATGTAAAGTAATGTTTCATTTATTAATTTATACAAATAAATGTAATCATAACTTACTTATAGATACGAATATAATCTATAAACGGATATGTGTACAAGATAGCATATGGCATTGTGTTACTATTAATTGAGAATACTAACAGATATTTTGCGAATTTTACAATCGCTTTAGGGATTATTATAAAAAATATCTTTAGAAAATTAATAATGCATTACGTATTAATGAAGTATTTAAAAAAAACAATATATACAAAATAAAACTACTGAGATATGACTATCTTTTAGTCTTATAAAGGAAGTTGAAAGATTAAAATTATGCTTAGTGTTTAAAAACAAAGGCTACTTAGTTTAAGCTACATCACTCGTTTGCCTTGAGGAAGGGTTTGAGATTTTGTTTGTATAATAAATTATAAACAGCAAGTAAGATAATTATGTTTACTTACGTTTCTGTGCATTTTAAATGAAAAGGGAAAATTATAAATATATTAATATTCATTTCAAACCAAATAGTGGCTGCAAACATTTTGTTCTAGTTTAAACTCATGATTAACTCATAATGTATATTTAGTCGTATCTGAACAAAATCCGGTGTTACTAAAAATAATTGTCTGTTAATTTAATTAGTATTATTTGACAAATATTCATCGTTCTTAAACAGTTTTCTCTAAGCTATCTTAACAAGATTTAGGGGAAATAACACTGAAATTATATTACATAACAGCTAATGGTCAACATACGACTTATTGAAACCATTTATATTAAACTTTTGACTAATTTATATAAAACATAATTTCCCTACAATAATCATAACAACTTTTATTTTCTATGTATTCTAACATATGTAAATGAACATTAACGTCTCATAACGATTTAATTAAAAATATAACTTAGTTAGTTTAGCCATAATATTAATTAAAAGTAAAACAAAATTGTTAATATATATAAACAAGTTTGGTTCAAATTATTTGGTTACACAAGTAACATTAAACTTTATTTTAAGGTTAGTTATGTTATTTTCAAAAGCAATTAAGGTTTTATTGTTATTTTATTAATAATTGTTTTCAAACGAAAATTGTCGAGATAATTATTTAGTACGCAAAACCTACAAGTGTTTATAGGTATTTAAGTATTGAACGTTTACTAAAATACATAGTAAATTTTATAAAAAATTAACCCTCGCTGTGAGTATATAAAATTTGTAATTTATTCATACTTCGCCAAAGTAAATAATGTTTTATAATTGAGTATGCTAATCATTCAAATTTCCATTTTTTACATTCACGAAGACAAAATTTACATTGTTACAAAAAAAGTATGAAAAACTCGAAAATGTTTGTACTTTGTAACGGAAAGACATTACTTGTTAAACTGGCAGAGAATAATATTTTTATATTGTATAATAAAGTTGGCAATGACGTTAAGAGCTCGTGTGGAGTTTCAGTTACCTTTTATCTTCACAAGAATATGGGAGAATAGTTCCATTTTTCAAGTTTTTAAAACTAGTTTAAGTTATCGCCAGCAGAATTAAATAATGTCTATTATATTTACATTAATTTTACATATTATAACTTCATATATGATATTCTTTTACATGTCACCTTTAAGTTTCACAATAATAAAATAATTTTTCAAAAAATTTAAAATGAATTGTTAGTAATACATGTAGAGAAATATTTATATCTGCTTGTTCAAAGTGAATAATATTTTATAATTTATTGCATTTAAAAAAATCACTACCGTTTTCACTTCTGTTGGAAGTCTCGCGACTGCTATCTTTTTTTCACATGTTTATATTACAATTACAAAATACCTTATTCTAGTAAATGTTCCTGAAAATATTTTACAGAAATTGTACAAGTTTAAAAATTTAAGTTAAACAAGTTTATATTAAAATAATATCATTGGTCTAATTATCTTCATTTTAAATTTAAATGTCAGCTTAACATCCATCTACACAATATTTTGAATAAGCAGGCAAATATTGACCGTGCATATACATTATATACAATTTAACACTAAAAATTATGTAAGTTATCTTACGAATAAGTCATTTATATGTGAGATTATTACTTACTTACTATTTTTTTAAGCAGTTGTACAATTTCTGTAAAATATGTTCAAGTAAATTTGTTGGAATCAGATATTCTACAGTTAACGGGATTGTACATATTAATTTACCTAAACATAGTTAATGTAGAAATGCATTAAATCATATCTTAATGAGGTCGAGGTAACGTGTATTGTTATAACCTGTAAAGTCAACTAAGAGAACCATTGTCTTTGAAATCCAATTAAATACAACACATCTTTTAACACAACGTATGAAGTGTTGTTTACATTTTCTACTTTGCGCGCTTTAGAAGCCTGGAGCCTTTCAGAATATTTTACTTGAGTGTTTAATGGCAAACATTGCAAACAAATACAACTCTAAAAGCGTATTTTTATTGTTTTATTTTTAGTTTGTGATATAAATATATATTATATTTTTTGTAATTTCTTTTAGTATTTGACAGTAATGCAATAGTGTTTTAAAGAATATATTATGTAGTATTTTTACAAAACATTCTAATATGCAACATCTAAAAAGATATATTAGTTCATATTGTATTTTATTAAACCTGCATTGTATTTATTTTACAATACCTAAACACAGCTACTAAGCAGTATGTCAATTATAACACCACAATTATTATCAAAGAGCAAAATAAAAGCAAAAACACCCAGTATACACTGATACAATAAAATACATGGCAATATATAATAAACCATTTTTGTAATGTAACGTTAAACTTCAACCACTCATTTCAAAATAAAATGTATGTGTTAAAACTTTTTTTTAATTGAAACAACTTGTTATTTTTGTTTTTGTTATTAGTTTGATTATTCTAAATTAAAATGGTTCGTTGTATTTAGTTGAGATATAGAGTACGAAATACGAAGGTAAAACTCCAATGCTTCTAACTCTATCTTGTTCCTGTCATTTAGGTATCAATATATCATATTGCCACAAAACAATTATTTCCTAACAGTATCAGTGACAACATCTATATTTGACACAACAGCTCTGAATCCGTTAAGGCCTTGAACTACTCTAAGTTAGCTGTATTGTATTTGTCAATACAACGTTAAAAACATTTAATTTTAATTATTAATAGAGTTATACATTGCAATTTCGTGTTAGTAGGTGAAATTAAAATCAAAATATATGCAACCTATTATTCCGGAAATATTCGTCACTTCAAGCAACGATAAGTAGTTTATAATAGTTCTGAAACTAAACAGCACGGCCCATCAATAAAACGTAAATTTGTATGTGAAATAATTTATTTCTCCTCTTAATTAATATAATAAAATAAAAAGAAAAGCTATCTTTAGGCCTATATTATATGAGATAATGTGTATAATGTAGATGTAGCTAGTATTAGAGTGAAATAGAAAATAGTTTGTACTCAATGAAGAATATAGACTATTCTAGTAGGAAAGAAACTGAGTAAAATACAATATTAATTTATTGTAGTAGGATAGTTGGAAAGTAAAAATTATTAAAAAAAATATATTTATGTTTGTAATTATAAGAGAGCGACCTTAATTTGAAACATCTGTTTGACATTTAAACGGGTTTTGCCTTTCAGTCTGGATGAGCTAACGAAGTAATTTGTTTTTTTATCTAACAATCAGCTACTCCTACACATTTTCAGGATGCACGCACAACAAATATGCTGCATTGCTGGTTGCATTTGGCAGTATAAAGGTGCCACAAATGATTTTTTTAATCCTGTGTGGATAACTCGGTCAGTTAGTAACTGTTATAAAGCAAACATTTACTAGTAAATAAAAATTTGTAATTTGTTATAGTTTCTCTTCTCGCACTGCGATTGTATCTGGCTTCACATATTGTAACAATATTCGCTTTCTATATTTTGATCACAATAGTGACATTTCCTATTGAAAGAACAGAAGTAATATTAGCCTACGGTCGCAGTTCGGCAAATCAATCTAATTTAATACAAACTAAATCTTTTGGTTAAATATTTTAAAAAGGGTTCAAAAATGTCAATATAACGGAGACAACGAATTACAAAAATATGAAAAAGTTGTTCCTAATAATTATTTTAAAAATCTAAGAAGTATAAACTATATGCATGATTTAATTTCAATAAATAATATTGGAAATATAAACGTTCTACAAGTTATAATATTTCATAAATGTAAGCATAGTGTAGAAAAATAACCGACTAGGTTTTAAATAACAACACTAAGCACGCAGAAAACAATGTACTATAGACAGCCGACTATTTGAAAGGAGAGTTTATTAAAATATTAAATCATAAATCTAAAGAATGTATAAATAGTATTTTTTTAATTCATCTAACTTTTAAACTTTAATTTATTCTTAACCGAATATGACGGTTATGATGACTTCGCATGATTCATTAAACTTTAAGTAACCAGTACTTATCCTATTTGTAATATATTTTTATTTTAATAGTAGCAACATCAATTTTGTTAAAAATGTATGCAATACTAATTAGCCTTGTTAGTGGTTAGTACATCTATAAATAGAAATCTATTTGTAAATATAGTTAAACAACTTCTAAAGTTTAATACTAATGTGGGCAAAGTAAAAATCACCCTTTATTATTTTTATTAGTATCTAATTTGTTTTGACAAGCAAAACCCTGAAAATTTTAATACAATTATCCTCTAATACGTATTTTAATCATTTGTTAGCTGTTTATGTTTTTTATACTAGTGTGAAAAATATAAATTGGTATTTTCTTTTTCGTATTTTTTTTTTTTTAAAATTCGTTTTATGTTGGTTACAGGGGCCCATGTGTTTTTTTTTAAAGAAGCACGACGAATACCGCAAAAAAAAAACATGTTTATTCACCAAAAACGTTCGTCGATTTAAACAAAGTAAATAGTCTTCTTACAATTTCAGATATGATGATATTTACACATTACGTCTTACTCACACTCAGCACATCCATGTGTGTGAACACATTTTATACATTATACGTTTAAAGCGAACTTCACCCGTGTAGATTTTAGACAATTTATCTTCTTAAAAAACACAACCAGCTTCGTCATTCTCATTATCAACGATACCCTTTTTAATTTCTGAAAGATACTCCCTTCAATCACTATAATAAATTAGCTCTTCATTTGACTCTTCTTGAAAAGTTATCATTCTTTTTGACTTTGACATTTACCTGCATCACTAAATTAACTTTTTCTAGATTTGACTGTTTCAACTAGTTTTTTTATCTTTATCTTTCAGCCTCTTATGGATGTGGCATATAGGGGATGATGTAACAAAAGAATATTTAATAGGTTTACTAATTTCGTTTGTCAATATGGCTTTTTATTTTGTAATATTATTTTTCATTGTTCAATGTAAAAATTGATTCAAAATATATTTGAGATTACTCTTTAAAGATAAACATCTCGAGGGGCCAGAAAGATGAACATCTCGAGGGTCCAGCTTCTTCTACGTCAGTTTTGTTGTAGATGGAGTATAGAGTTTTGAACATTTGTCGATTAAGGAGTAAATTTTGTTTCGGTAGTTTCAGGGGTATGTAGTTTTCCCGTTGAAAGGAATGGGGTGTCCTGGAACCACAATTGTGTACAGTCATGAAAACGCTGATTGTTTGCTGCAGACCCTCGTTTATCTGAGAGTTTTCAAAATTAATAATTCAGGTTTCGATGGAGCGAAGTTACAATCTGTGAATATTTTAATAAAATAAAAAAATTGAGTGTCCCTGAAGTCGTGCATAGCTATTTCTAGAGATCGATATTTCGAATACACTATGCAAAAAAATCTTTGCAATTCCATGAAGCTCGATAGATCTATTGTTGAGCAAAATCCATTGTTGATGATCTTAGTGTAGCATTGTTTAGGGGACGCATGAAGTTTGGTTAAAGTAAAGGTTTAGTAGTGAGGGTAGCCTAGCAATCGTGAAATAAAGTTTAATAAGTTTAATATCAATTTTGTTTATATTGTGTTTGTTCAGAATAAGCAACTTTATTTTCTGCGTATGCGTTTACAAATTATTTGAATTCACCCACATAGATGGTAACCTTCCAATAGAGCAAAGTCCTTCAATTTATTCTTTAATCAATATTTCTGTTATATTAATCCTAGGAAATAATAATAAAGGATGTAACAATGTTTTACCTGCACTCATGTATAAAACACCTATACCCAAAGATATGTTTAGCTGCTGTTAAAGCACTAATTATTATTTTACTGTGACACCAACCTCTATGTTTCTTCTTCCATTGATGTTCTGGACTCATCCAAATCAAAAACTCTGTGAGTTGGATCTGATTCTTTGGTTTGAATTTAAGTATGTCTTAGATGCTATCAACAGCATTATGATTTAACTTGTTAGCCTAGGAAAAAGTATTGCAGAAGGTTTAAAGTAGACGAAACATCTGTATAGCGTCCAGCAACATTACCGCTAGAGAAAATGAGTGACAAATATTATTAATTTCGGGCAGTTGGTATGCTATACTGTGAACGTCTTGAGTAGAAATTAAACTAAGGCTCCATAATCAGCCGATACTGGACAAGTTCTTCTTTAACATCAGCTGGCATGACCATCTTCAGTCACAATTTCAGGTTGATGACGTCTTCCACAGATTTATCGAGAGAAGATAATCGATGCATAGCGAAATTGTTTTAAATTCATTTTTTGATTACGCCATGACTGACGTTTAGCACATGTTCATCATAAAATAATTCAAAAAATCAATGTCACAAATTGATATTTACATTGAACGTAGATAAATAATAGATTTTATCAATTATGTTGAAAAAACGAGGGTGGTATTATGAGGAACCTTCAAATGGGGCGCATTCAAACAGCACAAAAAGGAGTCTCACTATCTTGAAATTAAAACATATTGTGTAAAGTACAGAAGAAGATTACTCAAAAGTGACTCAATTTTAGGAGTTTTAGTCAAAGAACTTTGCCAACCGTACCACTAGTTCGCTTTTCTCGACTCACTCCACCAAGCTCTTTAGACCGTTTGACAACTATTTCTACTGGTTCGAGTGCTTGCACCGAGAATGCGCAGCCAGAATCAGACGCTGAGGGGCCAACTAATTATACCACCTGCCCATCTATAACAGATTGTGCTAGATGTGTGACATGGGAATGTATAAAACTTCGAAATTACATGAATACAATGATTAGATTTAATGGCACTAAAGATGTTTATCCTCCATCTAGTTTCAAGTAGTAGTGGTCTGGAAGAGAATGTTAAAAGGATAATAATTAATAACTTTAAAAACTAGCATAATGTTTTTTACTTTCTCCACCCTATACGTAATATATGGAGAAAGTATTGTTTTCGTAAAAATGTTCGAATTTGAGTTTTCAGTTGAATTATCTGTTTTGGTGCTCCCAGAACACCAAAAAATGGTTTAGTGCAATTATCTGTGTTGGTGCTCCCTGAACCCAAAAATATTTTTAGTGGAACTTTTTGTTTTGGTGCTCCCTGAACCCAAAAAAGTGTTTTTAGAGTGGTGTCTGTCTGTCAGTCTGTCAGTATGTATACACGACCAGATTCATGGTCCAATTTTCATGAAATTTGGTATGTAGGTACTAAACCCTAATATCTCCAGGCGTTTTTTTCATTTTTTGGAATTTTTAATTTTTAAGGGTAATTTACCCCTAAAAACCCATAAAAAACGACAAAAATGCAAATTTCTCAAAAACGGCTCTAACGATTTTGATCAAATTTTCAGTATTTATAGTGCTTAAGATGCCAAAACAAAATGACACCACCCGCTTTTATCAAAACTTCGACGTTTTATAATTATGGGGAAATGTTTAAAAATAAACAAGTTTATGCTGTCAATCTAGCATCGCGGCCGCGGCCGCACGGGGTAGCACCATGGTAGCGATCACAGCCAGTAATTCAAAGGTCGCACGATCGAATCCCGCCTAGGACAATAATATTTTTATACGATTGACGTAGGTAGAATATTATTTTTTTGTTTTATTCTAAAAATTAATAAATAAAATGATTAATATTATTTTGACTACAGTAAGTTGGGAGAAAGTTTGTGTCAGTTAACTGATACCGTTTATTTTAATTTAAATAAAAGTAACAAAATAAATTTATTATGTTACTTTAAAATATTAAAAATGATTTTCTAAAAATAATAATTGTGAAATTCATAAACTACTTACTGTCATTATTTTCTACATTTGTATTCAAATATTGTATTTGTGAATAAGAAAGTTATGAATTTCAGAACAGATGTATTATTCTTATAGTGTAGATTTTCAGTACTGAAATATACCAACTAACCTAAATGAATTTTAGTTTTAACTAGATTTATTGTTTACAGCCAGTTTTATTAGACGAATTGTTTTGTTCGGCAGTCTGCACCTCAACCTTGTTGTTTGTTTGCACCTCTACCTCCAGCAACACTTCACGTCAGGTTCGTTCCGCTTCTGCCCCTTAACCTTAGAACCGCTTCGCTTCTCTCGCAGAGGACAAACTATGTGTCGTCCTCTTAACAGAATCTCCCTCATGGTATATT
>JAGFPH010000010.1:1886507-1901692 GCA_018207615.1 Philaenus spumarius | reverse complement strand
GAGGACAAACTAGGTGTCGTCCTCTTAACAGAATCTCCCTCATGGTATATTCCGCTTCTGCCCCTTAACCTTAGGACCGCTTCGCTTCTCTCGCAGAGGACAAACTATGTGTCGTCCTCTTAACAGAATCTCCCTCATGGTATATTCCGCTTCTGCCCCTTAACCTTAGGACCGCTTCGCTTCTCTCGCAGAGGACAAACTGTGTGTCGTCCTCTTAACAGAATCTCCCTCATGGTATATTCCGCGTTATGGATTTGAATCGAGTAATTTTATCGTATTTTATATTCTGATTGATTTTGGGAGAACAAGACGAGCTATAAGGTCGTGTAGAAAAACAAAATGTTCAGAATAATCTAATCCTTAAATAATTATTTTAAATAAAACCCTAAAAATTTTCATTCCAGCTCAAAACAACTTAAAAAAAATACTTTTGGTTGTTGGATTTTTGATGTCTAACTATTTCGAGCAACTTAGAAAACAGACGTGAGTACCAAATTTGGACTAAATGGTTGTAAAATTTGTCATTTATAGTGTGAACAAAAAGTGTGGTCTAGGGACCATGATGGGTGTTCATTGACTACACCCACCCTTAGTTCTCAGCATAAGAGTCACTGCAATAGATCATCTTTCCTATGGCTAATAGCGCAAGATATTTTGTATGATTTCACTTAGTACTATTGTTCTAAATGTCTACTTTAACAGAAATTAAAATACAGCAAAGCGAATTTGACACAGTTTTTAGTTTTCAATTAACAATTTATAAAGTTATAATAACATATTCTAAAATATTAACTTTAAAAACCAAATACATATTTAGGTCAATTCGATTAGTAGCTGCAAGCTATCGAAACTCGACTTTGCAATATTTAAGTTCATGAAATCAACCTCAAAACTTTAAGTTAATAATTTTATTATACACTGAGTAAAATCTTCAAAAGCAAGCTAAATGTGCAAAGCATGTCATTTGGGCTAGTATTTCTAGTACTAAACCTGACTTTGTTGATTAATCTACATTACAACTCTCTTATTAGGTAATTTTAAAGTATTTATTACGTATTAGTTATAGTTTAAGTGTACGTAATATAAATATAATAACTACCTTTAATCAGAATGTTGTAAGCAATTTGAGTTGATGAGTAATGAAACATTTAGGTTGACAAGTACTTCAAAAAGCAATAATATAAATTAGTAATTATAACTACAATAGTAAATTACTATCGTAAATATAAATTATTTAAATATTATATGTTAGTAATTGCATTATTGGTTTTTTGTTTGTAATTTGATTTTGGAGACATTATACGATCTGCTTACCGGGTGCAACAACTTATAAAGACGTTGATATATTTTACGACTAGCAACAACTATAAAGTATGAAACTGTACTTGAATCCTGTCAATAACACATGTTACTACAAAGTTATTTCAGACAAACTTTTATCAGGTGTTACTGAAAGGCAAAAGAGACTGAGAACATTTCGTTATAAACTGCAACTTATATGTCTTTAATTTAAAATCAAATTATAAATACAATTCAATCTAGAGTAGCAAATGTTTAAAAAATCTCATAAAGTACTATACACAAGTACAGTAGTATGTAGTTTAGTGGTTGTAAATCATTTGTAAAGGCGTTCGGTTAAGATAGTATTTGCAATAAATAGTAAAATAACATTTTCAGAACGTAAACTGAATTTTATATTTTATCAGTACAGTATATTATTAGCGAATTTCCGTAGGAAAAATGAGCTATTGCAGTGGCCCTTATGATAAGACCCAAGGTCGGGAGTTGTAAATGAGCACCGATCATGGTCCCCAGAACACGTATATATATGTATATATGTGTTCGCACTCTAGCGGCCGCATTTAAAGTCCGATTTGGTTCAAACTTGGTACACATGTTGGTTGTCTACGTCTCTCGGAGTAGTTTGTTAGCCAAAAATATCCAACAATCGCAAGTACTTTTTTTGACTGGAAGTAACTATTTTTTGAGATTTTTCTACAAATATAAATGTAGGATGTTATTCTGCACATTTTGTTTTTTTACGCGACCTTATAGCTCGCTTCGTTCCTCCAAAATCGATCAAAACGTAAAATACCATAGAAGTACCCGATTCAAAGCCATGAGGTGGATTCTACAATACCATAGAAGTACCGGATTCAAAGCCATGAGGTGGATTCTACCGTAAGGTTGGCGTGCGAAGCACGCAATGCATTGTGTATTAAAGATACTCCTAATACGAGGGTTGGCGTGCGAAGTACGCAATGCTTTGTGTGTTGAAGATACTCAAAATACGAGGGTTGGCGGGCGAAGCACGCAATGCATTGTGTATTGAAAATACTCCTAATATGGGGGTTGGCGTTCGAAGCACGCTCTGCATTGTGTATTGAAGATACTGCCAATATGCGGAATGGCGTGCGAACCATTTTGCAGCTATTCAGCACCGTCGTGAATAGACCTATTTCCCAAATTGTTGGTTGAAACATTAAAACATAGGCCTATAAACTTAATTTTGGAAATTTTCTCAACTCATGTCAGCGGTTCAGCTGCGTGGTGGAACTATTATATATTTACCGTTGTAGACCCTTTAACATCGAAGTAAATCTCTTCACGGCAGAGTTATGAAGTACCTACATTTCCATAACCATTATATATAATCATGTATACTTATTATATATAAGGTATTTTTAATTAATTAATCTAAGTAATCCTACGTATAGTATATTATTTTCTTCTCTAAAATTATAACTTTAAAAAAATAAGACAAACAATTTGTTATGAATAAACATATAATCACATTATTATTTATATTAATGTGTAGAAGTGTACCATTTAAATAGTTTACTTTGTAATGCACGTAGCACAGTAAAATATGTAAACATACCTATGTGTTCTTACTTTGGGTACTTGATTGTTAGTAACAAATTTCATATTTACAAACAAGTATCTTTAGAATGTTTGCATTTATGTAAATAATGTGACACAAATATTATAATAGTAAGAGTTGTTGTAAAAACCAACAAATAAGCTATCATTAAAATTTAAATAATTATTTACCTTAATGTGCACCCATTCCAGTTATTGCCTCGGTATTGAAATTTATTAGAAGTGGTCAATGACTCAATATATTTTTTATTTTATTTTCACAATATTTGATAATAAAATATAGTATATTACTTATTAGTCCATCGTTTCTCTTTATGAATCTCTAAGATTCTTCTATATCTTCTGTTCAGTTCTTTACTTCAGAGATTCTTCAATTGCAATATTTAAAATATTAAAGCGCTACTGACGCTTTCGAAGGGTTATGTGCAGTATGTCAGAACAAATAAAATTACTAGCCATTGCTTTTTAGTAATCAAACATGTAGCTAACAATTTAATAAATATTAAATAACAGTTTCGTAGTTGGTTATTTGAAGTAGTATAGATAGACAAGCATAGTTATTGACAACTTCGGAATAAATATGTGATCGACATAATGTTCAAGACTTGTGGAAAGGTTGTAAAGTTCTAAAGAAAAAACCTAGGTATAATAATTTTAACTTTGTATTAGTTGTGCAAACAGAAGTAAATTATACTTATAATTTTATATAAAGACCGAACAACTAATTGGTATAAGTAATATTAATTAAATTCGTTTTTTAATTTATTCATTGCTACATTTACGAAGAGATAATAAATTAACTTTATATTAAAAGTTGCTACAGTGGCCAAGGCCGTAGCCAGGAGGGTGTTAGGTGGTCAACCCCCCCCCCCAAATCCAGGAATTTAGCATTCAAAAATAAAATACCAGGTTTAAAAAGTGCAAGATAAATTGTAAAATAGACAACACAACAGAGGATCCAACAACATATTTTACATCATTGTGCATTGAATGCATACTAATATTTAGATTTGCTTGATTACTACAACGTACAATACACTTGGATGCAGTAGGTTACAGCCTTACTCTCTTATGAATTGTGAGCTTGATCTGATTTATTAAATAAGAAAACTATGAAGATCAAAACAAAAATCATTCAACATCCTTGCATCCCATAATATTTTACATGGGTAACTATATTAACATTTTAAAAATAAGCATGGAGATTGGTGTTTAACACGTTCACTGCTACGCAAATTTCGTATTTCCTATGCTAGGAGTTGAACTTTTATTTTTTATATATATATATATTTTTATTATATTGAGTAATAAATTTTATTACCTTTATGGTTCCGTCATGTGACTATGCGTTGTCTTTTTTCTAAGACGCGTTTCGGAGTCGAAACTCCATCATCAGTATATCACTCCGTAGAGGTCGTCAAAACATTAAACTTTAACAAAAAACATAAAACACTACACATAAAAATAAATATATACACATTAACTTTGATTTAACCAAATTTCATACGTGCACGCAGTTTCATGGTCCGCGAACTACTGGCATCACAGTAAGGCCCAGGTTATCAAGTTAATTGGGTTGGTCTTATCAGTTACTCAAATCTCATTGCCGTCTCGAATAACGAGTTTGATTGGAACGATAACTTGTCATTTAGAATGTCATTTGGCGATTGTTTAAATGCTTTGTATATTTCGTATTCTTCGATGACATTCATCATTGGTCCTTTTTTAATGATGTGAAGTGGTGTCAGGTTAGATTCAAAATTTGTATAAGAGTGTTTATTATCAATTATGTGTTGCGCGAAACTAGATCTATTAGCATACAGGCTATTTTTGGGCAAATGTTCTTTGTATCTCTCCATGAAAGGTCTGCCTGTCTGTCCGATGTAAAAAGAATCGCAATCGTCACACGCTATTTTATAGATGCCTGACTTCTTCTCTGGTGGTATTTCCTGTTTTTTACGCAGTATTTTCTGTATGTTATTATTGGTTCGGTGTGTTATAACGATATTATGTTTTTGGAATGCATTTTTTAAAATGGAGGGCATAATTTCAGTGTAATCGGCAGCAACAAATTTCTTTTTATCCGCTCTAGTCTGTATAGTGTTAAATTTTTTCGCTATTTTTGCCTTTCTATGTTTTTCCAATAATTTGTCGATCATTTGGCTTCTATAACCATTTGCCTGGGCGATATATTTAATGACATTTAACTCCTCCATGAAATCTGTTGCATCGAGTGGTATTGATACGAGACGGTGTACAAAACTGTAATAAGCCGCCATTTTTTGTGTAAATGGGTGGTAAGACCGTGCATGGATAGTTATATCTGATATATTTTTAGCCTAAATGAGTAGAAATTACTTTATTTTTTTTTTTTTTAACTTTTCTACGTAATAATCACTAAGATTTTAAAGCGGGCGCCCGTGTGCGTCCACAGCACATAGGCTAAACATTGGCGAGCGAATCACGCAATGCTCTGTGCATTGAAAATACTCCCAATAAGGGGTTGGCGTGCAAAGCACGCAATGCTTCTTGTGTTGAAAATACTCCTAATATAAGGTTGGCGTGTGATGCAATCAAAACTCTGTGTATTGAAAATAATCCCAATGTAAGGTTGGCGTGCAAGACAAGATCTTTCTTTAAAGTTGCAGTATAATAATGTTCTTATTCTTACTTTTAAAATATATACTTGGTTTAAAAACTAAACTAAACTTATATATCAGACCTATAAACTAAACCATCTTATTGTAAGGGTTACACAAATCAAAAAGAAAAGTATGCAAAAAAAATGTATCATTGTTATTGAAAAAGTCTACTTTTACAGTCATAAAGGGAGGGTGACATTCAGTCGTTTGTTGTGAAAACTTTGTGATTGCATTTGTACAACGCGTTTGGTATTTCATTGTGGATGTCACTTTAAACAATAAACTTCGTTATATTTTATTTTAAAGTGATTGCCTTGTTTAGAATTGTTATTCTTGTTAACAAGTCATTTATTTATTTGTCAAATGTTATCTGAGAGATTTGTTCAAATTATTAAAATTGTAATGATTATAATAATTAATCTTACAAAAACTCCCCAACATACATAAACAACAACCTAAAAACAAACGTATTGTGATTTTTGTGTAATATATTTAGTTTTGTTGAAAAGATACTGATTATTTTATATTAAAAACTTTATAAATTACATGCACTTCTGCTTCTAAAATTTTTTTCAATATACAAAGACATTTTTGTTTCCAAGTTCATTTTGTCTACCCTCATGTACACGTTTGTAGAATTTTTACATTACATGTCAGTTTAGTGAAAGGATTTCAAAACTATCTTATCGGAACTCAACTTTACACGTTAAAACTAAAGACTTTAAAAGTTTTACTAGTAAATCGAGAACTTATATATCTTAAATAATAACAAGAGTAACCTATTAATAAAATCCCTTAGAAAAATAAGTAACAGGAAAAAGAACAAATGTTGCTAACTACAATAAATTTTAGCCGACTAAACTATCAGCAATATAATAAATAATAGTTATTGTTGATAAAATATGTTTTAACAGTATGAGGAACTAAATGCAATACAATTTGGAATATATAATAATTGTTAAGGAAGCTTTGTTAAATTTAAGGGAAAAACACACACAAAACAAGCCACAAAACAATTTAAAAATATTAGTAGTTTTTATCTATTTAAATTTCTTGGCTAATAAAATGACGAGTTATCCCACGTTTTCAGGGATGCATCAATCAACAGTCCTGTTTTGTGCATACAGTATATAAAGCGAAAATGTGTTATTGTTTGTGAATTGTTTTTCTAATGATCCACTAATACATATAATCGTTAACCTAATTCAAGATTTCAAGATTCAAGATTTTTTTATTCCACACATTTTTTACAAATACAAGTCACAGAATGACAACTAAACCAAAAATTAAAAAAAAACAAAAATATATATAATACATATAACCATCCTTGTTTAGCTTAGTAACTAAAACATTAAGATTAAATTACAATAAGAACGGCTAATACATATTAACAAAACAATGCAAAAAATATGTGGTTAGGCATCTCATGACACGTGTTGAGATGCCATCCCTCTCAAAGACAGTGGTGCCGAGACTCCCCTTTTCCTTAGAATTCAATATATTAAATTCAAATATTTTAAATAATATTAGAAAAATACATATGAGAGCCTTAAAACGTCATATTGCAAAATTCTACAAAAATATATTTGAGCTGATATTCAATACTAAAAAAGACATATTACCTTTAAGTTATAAAAAGAAGAATTCAACATCCTCATATGAAAAAAGCCATACTTTTAAATTACTTAAAAACTTAGATAAGCTGTTACATAAAGTTACATTTAAGGGCAATTGATTATAAAACTTTAAAGAACAAAATGTGAAAAACCTACGATAAGCCTCATTATTAGCTTTTAATAATACTACCCGATTTTGCAACCTTAGCCTTTCAGAGTAAATATTAATATTGCCACATGTATGGCCACCTCTAATAAAAAAAATCCGTAACACTCTATAAATATACAAATACCTTAAAGGTAAAATTTCTAATTGTTTAAAATGTAGAAATGTGTGCTCAGTCCTCTGAAGTCCAACCATTATTCTAATAACTTTCTTCTGTGCTACAAGTAAAGAATTTATGTTTGACAAGTAACTCCCTCCCCAGCAAGTAATACCATACTGCAGTTTACTGTGTACAATTGAAAAATAAATTATTCTCATAACTTTTATCGGGCAAATATTTTTTAGATAATAGAATGTTCTAATAGCTGACAACATATATTTATTTAAGTGTTTTACCTGTTCACTCCAGCTGCAGTTTTTGTCTATATAGATACCTAGATATTTAATGTTATCTACACGGTCTATATTCATACATCTATCACAAGGAAATGCACTTACAAACATCAAGCAAGAAACACACTTATATATAAGGCGCTCTATACTTGATCCCCTATCCCTCAAAGAAAAAAAAAGAAATTTTGTTTTATCACTAAGCGTTAATTTGTTAAAAGTAAACCATATCTTCATTAAATCTAGGTCAAATTGCATATCAAGTTCTAAAATATTTTGAGTAGCCGAGTTATAACAGAGTGCTGTATCATCAGCAAAACTCGTAAGAGTACCCCTAAAAGGTACACCACAAAGGCTATTAATAAAAATCAAAAACATAATTGGTCCTAAAACAGACCCTTGTGGAACACCACACACTATTGGCTTAAACGAACTGCAAAACTCCTTAACTCTAACACACTGAAATCTATTTCTTAAATAACTACTGAACCAATTCCAAATAGAACCTCTGAAACCAGCAAACCACATAATATTTAGTAACAAATCATGATCGACTGCATCAAACGCTTTCGTTATGTCAACGAACACGCCACCAACTTTTAATTTACAATTTAAACCTTCGTAAACACACTTGCAAAAATTTAAAAGAGCATCCTCGGTAGATAATTTTTCTAAAAAACCAAATTGATTTTTTGAAAAGAAGTTATTAACTTTTAAAAAACTTAAACATCGCTTTTTCACTGCCTTTTCAAAGATTTTTGAAAATACGCTAAGGAGAGATATCGGCCTAAAGTTATTTATATCACATGTATTCCCTTTTTTATAAAGAGGAATAACAACAGCATATTTGAGTGAATCGGGAAAAACGCCTTTAATACAACTTAAATTAATGAGAAAAGATAATACATGTGAAATTTCATCACTCACATTTTTAATAAGAAAAGCCAAGATTCTATCTCCCTGGCGATTTATTTGAATACAAAGAATTTATTATAGATTTTATTTCAAAAGCATTCGTTTCGCAAAAATAAAAAGAACGCATAACATGTTTTATTTTAAATAAGCGTTTAAACTCACTTTTAATAAATTCATTTGGAGCATCTAAATTGGATTTCAGCTTATCATTGACACTAACAAAAAAAGTATTGAACTCTTCAGCGATATTTACAGCATCAGTCAAGATGACATTGGGATCACTGATGGACATTATTTTACCCAAATCATTTTTTTTCTTTTTATTCCCTAAAACGTTATTAATTGTACGCCATTGCCTTTTAATGTCATTTCTATTTTCACTAAACAATTGAGAGTAATAATAGTCTTTTCTCAATTGCATATCCTGCTTTAATCTATCACTATAATTTTTAAAATAGTTCTGAAACTGTACATCTCCCTCTCGTTTCTTTATTTTTTTATACAGCTTATTTCTATACCTCTGCCTCTCACATAAACTAGGTGTCATCCATGGTTTCAAAATCTTACGATTATAAGTACTTTCGTAGTGCACAATAGTCGAAGCCATATTAATGTTTTCCTTTAATACATCTAAAAAACTGTTAAAAGCTCTATTAACATTATTCATTTGATAGATAAATGACCAGTCAATCAATTCAATGTTGCTTTTTAACATTTCATAGTTTATTTTCCTGTGACTAGATGCAATCAACCTATTTAAATTACTACCACTCGTTGACTGACACTCGCCAGATCTTAAAACAAGATAACATAATGAGATATCATGGTCACTACGGCCTGAAGGAACAACATCAGAATCAAATGTAAATAAATTTTGTTTAGATCTAAAATAAATATGGTCTAAACAACTTATACTGTTACCAACTACACGAGTTGGTTTATTAATAAGTTCATAAAAACCATAACTAGCCAATACAGACTGGTATTCAAAAACTTGTATGGAATATTTCAGAGTACAAAGATTAATATCGCCAGTAAAAATAAGATTATCATCTTTCGTATCAACCAGGATGGCACCCAGTTCATTTACAAAGTCTGAGAGGCGAAAGGCATGTAATCTATAAACAGCGATAACGGACAATGCTACGACAGGACAAATATTGACAGTGACCTTGACCCTGATTTAATTATTCAATGAGATGTATTAAATTACAGTAACCTATGTAAATCAATTTACAGTCAACAACAAGTTATCGTCTACGTATACAGATATAATTATAAATAGTCGGACGGAAAGTTAAACTGATAAAAACGTAAATTATTTCGATAGTATGGATAAAATCATATAGGATGGCGCGTAGGGCGGGTAGTGCGAGTGAGACAGAGTACCTATCTTACCACACTTACCCTCCTAAGTTTAGGCGGTGCATTGTACAGTCAACCCTAGTTATGTCGGCTTACAGTATTTACTTTATGTTATCGAGACATTTTAAATAAAACATGTACTAAACAGGCTTAAAATACAATTTAAATTAAAGGCTATTTTATAACTTATAAAGTAGTTTATTATAAATTTACTATAGATATAAGTAGATAGAAAAATATTATATCTTTACATTACATTAAAATAATTTACTGTTTAACTCTTCAAGTAGTTTCTTATGAATTTATTATAGATAAAAAAAATATACATTGTATTTACGTTACATTAAATTATTAACTGTCCCGCTCTTCAATTTAGTTAATTGTTATAAATTAACTATAGATATAAGAAAAAGAAAAAACAATATGTTTACATTAGGCTATTACCTGATAATATTGGTTGCGCTTATTTGCAAGCGATTTGTGGACAAACCAAACATCTGACTGAAAAATGTTTGAAATAAAATATGTAGATCAACTAATTTTCTACAACTTTGCCGCTGGAAGTTTCTTTCTACCCTAAAAATATAAAAAGTTTACGCTTTACTACTTTTTCATGTCCCGATTAAAAAAGTCGAAGTATTTCTTATTATATAAATTCCGAACATTTACTAAACTGGAAGATATTTATACTGTTAGTTGCAACATATCACGCAGATTACAAATATATAAAATTTGTCCTATTTAAATAATTCTAGTACTGTGCAGAATCTTGTAATTGAAAGCGCGTCCAATACTAAAAATTGCTCTGCGGCCCTCTAATCGATGGATTTGACACAGACTGTATTTTTCTTACAAAACGACCAATACTGGTGTTGGAGTGAGAAGGCATTACTGCTTCTGCGCAAACCACGCGCCATCCTAAATGGTACTACCTATAAAACTAAAATCATTTCACACAAATTGTAAATTACTCTTTTGCACTGCGAACATTTTTAATGCATCCAAACGTCTGTCGACAGAAAAACAAATTGTAATACATTTCTGTTGTCAGATGCGCCAAACTTCTTATCTTAAATGGTATAATTGAATACACTGACACTGTTTTAATTCTTAACATTTATTTGTATACAAACCATTAAAAAATTAAATTTGAAATCATATGTATGTCGGTCCTATATAAATGTACTTTCTTTCTATAGGCCTAAAAGTTAATTCTGTTTAGCATCGTCAATGTGAACACATTTTGTATAGCGTTTTTTATTGCAATACATACATTTCAATACACCTAATGTTTTCAGTTTATAAAAAATAAAATCTAAGTGTTAATTGTTATATATTTACTTCTTATATTTACTAATAATGCATATAGTGCTAAGAATATATAATTAAGTTTGTACCGTTAACACAGCTATTACTAAAATGGCAGCCATTTAAAAAAAAAATATTTTGATATTGTGAACATGATGGATCCAGTCAGTACTGCTTGTGTAAATATTTTTGTTCTTCGCTATAATTCATTTACGCACACATTTAACGTTCCAATAAAAAAGAGTTTTGTATTGTGACTTTTAAACTTAACGATAGTTTACCACGAGAAAATGGGGTATGGAACTTAATCGACGTGGCATGTAGTAAAACAGTAATATCATATCCAATCTATTCCTGCACCTCAAATAGTTTCCAAAATGTAAAAATTTAAGTTAAGTTAAAATTTTAGGTTAAACAATATACGAAAGACAAAGCAATATCAACTACTAAGATATCCTTTAATTCATCCCTAACAAAGAAACTTAAACTAAAATATTTTGTGATGTAAATAAGCTAAATATATGTAAGTATGTTGTCAACCAAACACAGTAAAGTGCAAATAATAGCAATAATATAATTATAATTTTTCACACATACTTTAATAATCGAACTGAGTAATAGTATGCTAGTTGTAGCTAATGATGATGTCGTTGTAACGGGTTTGTGTGTGTAGCCTACATCCCTTATCCTGTGTCCACTCTGTCGTTGTTTATCTTACGTACTAGAGTGTTCCGAACCCATACAGTACTACGACATACTACTAGAGGTATGCCTATAGGATAAACCTATAGATATTATCTAAACAACAAGGAGAACATAGTAAATAAATGTTTGAATACATTATTTATAAATAGATCCATTACAAAATGCATCTATATATTTATTTTTCTTCTAATCCATATTCATCTTATCGTCACAACACCAATCGCGTTTTCTATTCAAGTTATGTTATTTAATTTTAAAGCAAACAAAGCAAACACTTGATAAGTAAACAATAAAATTTAGAGATAAATGAAGGTTTTTTAAACGTTTTTATGCGAAACTATTGCTTTTTGAATTTCTTAAGATCCATTAAGGGATTTCCATTATGTGTGCAATATTACAGCACAACATCTAATCATTATATTTTGGGATTTTTTAGACTAATTTTATGATACTAATTAAATAAATTGTAAATTAAAACATAAATAATTATTTAAGAAGGAACAAATTTTACTTTACAATAAAATTGTTCTTAAATAGTGAATAAATTTGACTAACATACAAACCTTGTCTTTTTTAAATTAATTATTAGATATAACTATAATTTTATTTGTAAATGTATTGTAATGTCGTTACTAATTTGATTAAAACTGAAATTAGTTTAAACTTCTTGATTTCATATATTTTACTAAACAAGAAAATGAAAAGATTAAAACAAATAACGTGGGAAAAGTAAACGGTAGTTTGTTATTTATGCATTTGATCATAAATATTATAATCTATACGTACTTTTGAAATACTAAATTGAATGACGAAATCAATGTGAGACAAAAAGTTAGTAAAAAATACAAAACACATTATAAATAATTTGGATTTAGTATTGGTGTTACTGGTAACGAGAACTATGATAATAATTTGTATCTATAAACACTAATCAAATTCAAATAATTAGTTTTTAGTATACTAAATTTATTGATTTAACTGTGAATACACTTTAATAATTAAGTTGATTTAATAATCAGGTTGATTTCTTATTATAAATTATGACATAATCAAAATTAATTATACCCACCGTATACCATTGTAATTATGAAATTTTATCTTTAGATAGGCCTATACATGTTTTCACATTTGGCGTGCTTCATTAGTTAGGTAATATTTTAAGTATAATTTTTAAAATAAACTTAGAACACAAAATCTCACAGCTAATACGTTTATTAACTCAAACGCGTTTCAACGACAAAGTCGCCATCTTCAGTGATGCACGAGCTACAATAGTCAAACTATAACTCACATAATGGCGACTTTGTCGTTGAAACGTGTTGAGTTAATAAACGCATTAGTTGTGAGATTTTGTGTTCTAATTTTATTCTATCAAGTATATCTTCTCACAAGTCAAGCTCAATATTTATTTATATAATTTATATAAGTAATATATTCGCTCGAATTCTATAATCTATTTTTGTCTTTTTCGGCAATCCTCTACACAGGCCTAGACTTGGAGATGCCTTTTGTTGTCTCCTTTTTTATTTGCGGTTTTTGGTATGTGTGATGAAGTGCGTATGTTTTTGTGTATTAATGTAGTAGACTTTATATTTTTGTATGCAAAGGTAATGTTTTTGTAAAGTTATTAACTGTAATTTGTTTATGTATGTAGATATAGGTGTTTTATGTGTTATTACAGTTATACATTTTTTAAGTTTGCTTTATTTACAGGGACAATATAAGCAATTAGTGTTAATTTTTTTATATCATACACCTATTTACATTGTATTGTAATATTTTGTTAAAAAAGTTATTTTTTTTTGCTTTTTTATACAACTTGTTTAATAATCATTTGATATTACTATTTAATAATGGGTTTCATGTTAAAAATTATTTTCCCATTTATAGTTATTAAAGTATTGAAATTAAGTATTATGTTATTTACCATATAAAAAAAACCTTCAAAATTTTGTTATTTTTTATTAATTGGTGTCCAGTGTTTCTTACTTCTTCGATTACGTGGCAGACTTAGTCGATGCCAATGAGAATCATTTACATTCAATATTTGAGCAGCGAATACCAATAGCAATGTGGAGTCAAGTATTGTTATCATTGGTGGTTGGTTGCTATTTAACTTCTTCCGTTAGTGTTTTAATTTCTCTGACGAAACCCTTACAGCACACTATATAGTAAAATGATGTGTTTTTCATTTTCAGCAGCGCTCCCACATCCCACGCACAATGGTTAAACTGCAAAGTGTATCAGTGAAGTTATGCTCGTGTTATTTTGTGCCCTGTCTTGGAGAGGGGCAAACGTTTGTCAGCTTCTCCTATCAGATCATTTTGTCTTTTATAAATTGAAAGAGAGATCGATCACTCCAGCGATAGTGAATCTAGAAAATAATTTATACTTATGTTTTTTTTCTTCTCTGTCAGTATATCGACAGTCAATTTACTTACGGCCAGTTAACATTGCGAATAAATTTTCTAGAATTTCGGAAACTATCTAGGCTTTGTGATATTGTTATTCAAAATTGAGTCAACTATTTCAGGCCTACGGGCAACCTGTTAATTGAATATATCAAGATTAAAAGTTATATCAATGGATAAAGTTTTTTTTTAAACTGAACACATTGGTTTAGAATCAGTAGTTAAAAACCCTAAACAAACCAGATTGAAATGGATTGTATTTTTGATTTTAATAAAATAAGAAAAAAATTATAAATATTAATTAGGTTATATACGTTTAAATTACTAATTGAAATGCATGTTATTTATCTGGCATTTTAATGCAAATAAAGCACTCAAAATTCAATAACAATGTGTTATTACATTTTTTGTAGTAGAATTATTGACAATATTTGAATAATTTATAGTCAATATTTAAATTTAACTACTACTTTATTTTGCATTTGGTGGTTTCTTGCATCCGCTCCAGGGAAAATTGTATTTAAAATGTATATATGATAATACTGGTTATGTATGAAATATGGAGAATGTAAATTTGCATATATTTAAAACAATTTATTTACAATGTAATTTTAGGTTTAATTATATTTGCATATTGATTTGTTTTGTAAATTAATGTAGTATAAATGTAAATCTAATGCTGTGTTGGGTTATTTTTTCACCGCAAATTGTAATATAGACTATAAATGTAATATAAAATATTTAATTAAATTACAAGTGAAAAAACATAGACCAAGACCGGGAG
>JAGFPH010000010.1:1869076-1886107 GCA_018207615.1 Philaenus spumarius | reverse complement strand
AAAAAAAATAATAATAATAATAACACCACTGTAGGCTGCAAAATAAGAATTAAGATTGTCTTCAATGTCCTATATAGGAGGTAGTCAGTCTGTTGGTTCAATAATTGCAGTACAAACCGTACAAGTGAGATAACATCGACCAATATCGGTAGATACCAGGGTAGCTCAGATGGTTAGAGCGTCAGGACGGAAACCTGAAGGTCCCGGGTTCAACTCCCGGTCTTGGTCTATGTTTTTTCACTTGTAATTTAATTAAATATCCCTTGCTGAGGAAGTGTGTAAGCGGAAAAAAAAAAAAAAAAAAAAAAAAAAAAAAAATCATAAAATATTTGTTGTGTTTTTACAATAATTGTATTTACTAAAAATAATTATGACATGATTTGTTTCGTAAAACTAATTTTCTCTTACTTTCCAGTTACGAAACAATTAATATGCGAAAAGTATTTATTTGAAACTTTATAATAGACTAATTTATCGATTATCGCTACTTCATATACAAATCAATACTTTATATCTTTATATAAATACATCCTTCTGCGCGTGTGTATGTCACAGACTCATAAACGTCTGGACCCATTTTTATTAAATTTGTTAACGGTTTAGATTCACACTTGGAGAGGTTGAAATGGGGTTGCTACAACAATAAATATAAATGGGGTTAACAATAAATATAAATTAAGCTAACTTCCTACAATCTATAAAGCTAACATTATGTAATAGTATTTTAAGGGATAGGCCGATACAAAACCATTACTTCCTATGCAATTTGATTACTTAAGTCAAAGGTATGCAATATAATGACTGCACTAAAAATTAAATAATAATCCACTTACGTTTTCTATATTCTCAAAAAATAATCAACTAACTTTACTAAAATTTCACAGTAATTTACACATATTAGTAAAATATTTTTTTCAGAGAATATCGTCACTACAAATAAAAAAATGTAATAGGGTATCTAACCATATACAATAACAATTAACCGTACTAAATTCCTACAAACTATAAATCTAAAATTATTTAATATTATTTTTAATTTATATACAAAAAAAATATTTGCAATTCATTTAGGGATGCAATGGGATAGCCACCCTAATTCAAGCAGTGGCGAAGCTTTGCCAGGTCCATTAATATAGCATTAGGTCTCTCCTTTATTACAGACTGCAATTAAGTTGTTACCACTGTGAAACTACATTCACAGAAGCTTTATTTTCCACATTGATAGTAGGAAAATAAAAAAGATTGGTAAAAAAAATTCCTATTAATAATATATAATAATAATAATAATAATAATTGCATTTATTAAACCTTACACAATAACAATAACAAAATACAAAAAAATTAGTATTTTCTTACAATTAATGCAAACTATGGCATGACCGTAGTCGTCTGCCAGAGTAGCGATTGTCTCTTATCTCAAGTCCAATACACTTTGCTTATTTACAATATTTACTTAAGTATTAAACTCAACCTATACAATAAAGTTAACTCTTCCTATCTTAGGGCCTATTTGAGCAAACTCAACATAGCTTTTATTAAAATTAAAGTAAATATTTTGTTTAAAGAAAACTAAACTAAACATTGATCTATTATTGCCTACCAGCAAATTATATTTATATCTATGTCTAACAAATTATTTACTTTGTTACACAATTCCTATTAATGCAAACATAGCATTAATTGTAAAATTGTATGCGGACAATACAAAAATAAAATGTAATAAATTATTTTAAACTTAAATGCCTTTAACATTTCTTCCTCAGACAATAGTTTTTATTTTATAGCTTTGCCTTTATTTTATATCAACGTTTGTTATAGGTTCGAGTTTGAGGAGTGACCTTATTTAATTTAGTAATTGCCTCTTATTAAATAACAGCATTCATTTTTACTTTAGACCAAAAAACTACGTAAATTTGTTTAATAAAAGTAATCAAAATTTATTTTACGCTTAGAAATTTAGGGCTTGCATTGTTTGCACAACAATGTGCTCTCAGTATGTGATATTGTTATACCTACGTTATCGAAAGTCAAAGTATTCTTTTATGTGATCCACAAAACACTCTGAAAACAAGAAATACCATCATAACAGATAGATTGGTTCTGCTAGCAAGAATTCCTCTAAGCTTTATATGGTAAAACATTTTGTTTTTGCTTGTTTTACGTTTAGAGAGAAGTCTGACGATGATTGTCATGTCGACAACGTTCGTGCTGGTAATGAACTCGAATGTTTATTCAACACCTCAAGAACGACCTATAAACTTCATAAAGACAACATCAGTGAATCTAGTAAGTCAACAAGAGACCAAACAATCACGGTAACACTCTCACCAGCGTCAAGGTAACAGACTTAAGGTGTTATAGTGTATGAACTCATATCACACGTAGATATCCGGCAAATGCTCTTGACCTCGCCTTAGTGTAGGTTTACACGATCCATTGTTTCCTTCCGTTGCGTTACGAAATCGTTTTCTTCTAAAAACGGAATGGATGGGATAGGTTGCTGGAACTGTCTGTTTTGTCATCCCGCAGTCGTCCTTTAGTACAGCATCGTCTTGAAAAAAGATCCAGAAAAAAACATTAGGTGTGCTTTAGACCTCACGATGAAAGTGATAGTTTTTATGACCGATTTATGTTTTTATCAGTATTAATATTAGAAGAGAATAAAGGTCAACAAATTACACAAGTCAATATATTGTCAAAAAATATTACATCATATTTTGAAATTGCATAATTAATTATAATATTATAATATCGCAATATTATTATGTAATGATATTATAATTATAATAAGTATGTGAAAAATAGTGATCATTATAATGTAAGCAGTATTTATTTAGTGACTAATGGTTTTGAGTGAGGTATTAGTGTATGCACTGTACATAGAATTCTAAGGATAATTCAATATGTAAGGGATAATTATTATAATAATAATTATAATATTATAATAACGTATTGTAATATATTATGTATAGTCTATTCTCTCTCCACACGCTTACTTGTCTATATATATACTATTAGCTGTCAGGACAATGTTCTCTATTTCAATAATATGGTTACCTACAGCAAATGTTACATCTTAAAGTATTTTAACCGATTCTGTGTGTATTTTTGAGACAGTGTTTTTTTTTACCGCTTGCCTATGTGCTTTTACGCGATTTGTATTAGAAAAACGCTTTCGTCTTTTTTTTCGTTTTTTGGTATTTGTTCTAGATGCGACCGAACTGCATCAGATTATGATGTACACTGTTCTGATAGGGTTGGAAGTTGAGAAATTTGGAGACCATCGTCTGAAACCTGGAAATCTGAAACCCGCATGCGTGATAAGCGACAGTGCACGAAATATATGTTTACATATGTGCGTATTACGTGTTGTGTTTGTATGTTTGTGTTTGGTGTAAATATGTGACGACCTTCTAAGGAGTGAATTTTTCATAAACTGATGATGGGACCACGGACCCGAAACACGTTTTAAAGGAAGACATAACAAAGTTACAAGAAGGATACATGTAGGTAACTATATTAATTAATAACTATATTTAACTATAGAAGTGACTTGGTTACAACAAAATGGAATTTAAAAAGACATTTTCAGAGCTAACAAAGGAAGCCTATTGTAAATTAATAAATTAATTTTAAAAATTATTGAAGAAAGTATATATATATATGTATATATATATAACACACGTGCGTGTTTGGGATTTTTAATGACACTCCAAAACGTGTTCTGGGGTACATGATCGGTGCTCATTTGGTACTCTCGACCTTGGGTCTTACCATAAGGGCCACTGCAATAGCTCATTTTTCCTATGGAAATTCGCTAACAAAAGGAAAATTTATCACAATACACAGGTGTGAATCTAAATGAAAAGCCGAAACATAACGTAAACCCACTAAGACTTTTATAACACTTTACTTTACGAAAACTTAATTTAATTAATTTTCCACCGTAATGCAAGCAAATAATTAAGTATGGACTTAACTTATAAACGATTTATTACCTTGTTTTCTATTTGTTATATTCTGTTACAATTATAAATTGTATAATTTTCTGTGTACGAAGCAGAGTACCTTAAGAAAAAAAAACATGTTTTGGTGGTACCTACAGTTATAAACGATTATATCCAGTGTAAAACTAATATCTATTCTTTTACTAGTGCATTTTATTGTTAGCAATTTTAGTTTATTTCCATGTCGAAAGAAAAACTCATTGAATATAAATACTGTGTAGTATTTGTTTTTACAAAGCCATCGTTTCTATTTCAATATGAATTGAACTTGAAACATTTACAAGAATGAGCGTTTACATGTTTCAATTGAAAAGAAATCTGTGCAACGCGTTTTGTTTTATCACTGTGTGCAAACAATTCTTGTTCCTTATGGTAAATATTTTATTATGGTTTAGAGTTTAAATTTGTAAATATTATTTTTGTTTTGTGAACTTAATGTACCATGTCTGTAATTTGTTTGTTCAAATTTAGATTTTGTTAAGTATAATTTTTCTACATAATTTTGTCCAAGAACTATTTCTTATTCAATTATTATTAATTACTATTTAGTATTGAATAGGTTTTCGCCATAAACATCCAACAACTTTATATACATTTATTGTAGAATCATTATATGATAAATTAATAAACATTATTATAAACTCTTCACAATAATTACTGCAGGGGATAGATAAATCTTTAACTTTTGCTTTTCTTAATTCTTATATTCAAGACTTACCTCTAAATAACTCTATTTTTAACTGTTATCTCTAATTTTATTAAACATGATGTAGATAAGGTTAAATGTATTACGAAACCCAAAATATGTAGGTGGCAGTAAAATAGTCTCTGTACGTGGTCTTTGTAGGTTGTGGAGGGGGAGGGAGACCCTTTACAATCATAATTAAATTTCCCTAAATTAAAAAAAAATAACCCGTGAAGTTAATTCATAATATCAAGTCAAGCCACAGAGTACGAATTTACTTTAATCAATGATTTTACTTTTATTTATTAATATAGTTTCGTAATTATAAAAAGTTTAATTGTATTTAAAAAATATTTGTATAAGTTTATTGGTATTTATATTTCTAAAACTAAAAATAATTAATTTAAGTACAAATAAATATTGAACTAAATAAATACAAAAATATCATACGTATTTACTTAACATGAAATTCGATGTTAAAAATATGATACTGTTTAGATTCGATTGCGATAAATGTGTGTCATATACGATTATTGTGTACAAATAGCCATATTATCTCCATCAAGAACGTGTAGCACATCCTACAACTTTCTCAAATAAAATAATCATATTTTAGGTTTTACAAATGAATTTACGAAACAGTTTGTGTAATTTGTTAGAAATTTATAAGAATAAACTCGTCTAATGAGACATGACGTATATTTGATCCACTTAAATTAATGTCAGAGTTGCCTAGAGGAATTACAAGTACTGCAAGGACAACGAAGAATAAATTTCATTCTATACAAAGGTAAAATAATTTACTAATTACTTTATAAGTTATAAACAAAACCGATCGGTATAAGTATTTCATAGTAGCAACAGCAACTTTGTTTAGAAAGTTTTATAATAATACAGTTTTCAAATATATATTCAGTAATTTTATTATTCATAATACATCCATAGTTTTAATGTAAATTATGTAGTGTTACGAATTGATGGGGTGTGTGATCAGAAATATATATTAGTTATATTAATTATTAGAGTAAGTATGTTTAGTGTAAAGATATTACTTTGCGTAAGACAGATAGAGGTAAACAAGGAAGCATAACAAGGAAGGATGAGCTTGGCGGAAGTGTTTTTGTGATGCACGGAAGAACAGTGTAGTTTGTCAACACGGAAGTTAGATGGGTTATATAAGCATAACCCTAATCTAGATTCGAGGCCAGTCTGTTAAGGTGTTGGGCCGGTAGCTAGGCCAGTCTGTTAAAGTGTGGGGCCGGAAAGCTAGGCCAATTAGCTAGGGACGTTTGGCCGGGACTTGGCCAAGTGTTGTGATTGAGAAACTGAGGGTTATAAGCTGGACAACACGAGACAAGTCATCACTACGAGAAGTCTACACGAGATAGAAGGACGAAACCGGTTCTGCAATAGAACGAGATTTGAGTGAGTCACAGAATACTTAGTCTATTAATATCACATTGAGTTTGGAGTCAAAAGTTTAACGGGAAAGTTCAATTAAAGTAAATTCAGTAGCTTTGTTTACCGAGTTCTTGTTTCAGTCTGTCATACGAAAGTAGTATCTAGTAAAGGAAATGTATGTAGAGCATAAGTATAGGATAATGTATCAAACCATATTATGGTTATGTCATTGCATTGTATGAATAAATATAGAGAGATATATATTATTGCCACTGAACCACTGATATATTGTTTTTATTGATCTGTCCCTTTGCTATTAACACAGTAAAGTAGAGTTTGAACCCGGGTAATAAGGGTAGTTATTTCAACCCCTAACAGTAGTTAAATTATTTTAAAAGTCTAACTTTCTTGATTAAAAGATTTTATTAAAAATTAAGTAAAGTGTATTTATAAAATAGGCCTATTTTTAATAATATTCTAAAATAATTATAATATTCTAATTAATTTTAACTTAATTTATTACATCCTTATTCTTCTCTCTTCTCACTTCTTATTCTATGGCCGCGGTTTCGGACATAAACACATCCTCAGGTAAAGTCTTAAACAACTTTGCAACTAACATCACTAACATTATACTGTTCAAAACTTAAGGTCTTGTTGTTGACTAGCTTACAAGGTTCCCTTATCAAGGATGCATTTTAGTAGTAGGAAATTAAAATTGTTATAATATATCAACAAAAATAATAGTGGGGCATTGTTGTTGTAGTAGACTATAATGGTATGGACCAGCACCCATGGTATATTGTTCTTTAGTCTTTGAATGTAAATAAAAGGCTATTTTTCATAAATTCCTTCTCCTAGAGATCAAGTAATAATAAAACGTAATATTATTGAAGTATTTTCTTAAAATATTTTCAACTAAAGTTTTAATTTCATCAAATAAATAAAATTATTACATATACAAGTTTACATTACATTTATATGATGTGAGCCATCCCTTAAATTTGAGCTTAAAATTATATTCAATCACCTCTCAATAATTAACCACATTACAGCTGTTACACCATCTTGTACCTTCTCTATTGCTTTATAGCGTTTCGTAGTGCACTCTTCAACATTTTTTGTCTTCAGTTAATATAAGGTCAGCTGTTCAGAGATTCTAACTTTGCTTTCAATCGTTGGAGAACAAAGCGCCACTGACGTATCACATGTTTTGTCTGCAGTGAAATTGAATTACGAGTTCGCTAATTAGACACGTACATTGAAATCTGGAAGTAAAAAATAATTGCTCCTCCAAAAGAACAAGAAAACTGGAAAAGGTATTTTAAAGGCTACAAAAACCTATTCAAACCCAATTAAGTTTTCACTATAAATTTACATCAATTAATAATTCTAAAACAGGGAACTGATGTGAAGTTTTTGTATTTTGTAGTAAACATAATTTGTTTGCATAGCTAATTACACTAATAAATAAGAAATAAATTACTTTAAGAGTTACAACAGAGCCTTTTTCGATATTTTAACAAGTTTACATTATATGTATTGCAGCCGGCGACGTATTTCTAAAATTAAACTTAAAAAATTAAGTTGGGGGTGTATAAGCCCAACATATTAAAACATACTGGTAAAGAAAAATACAACTTTTATATTGTAATAAAAATAAAAACCTAATTATGCATTCCTTATGAGTAAACATCATTCTAGAAGCCTTTGATACACATTTAAGTCTGATTTTAATTTGAATCAATCATAGAAAATACTCATGCTTTATATAAAGGTTTTAAAGAACTTGACAATCTTGAATCACAAAAAAAACAGGTCCAACCTAACCATTATATTATGAAAAGATAATGCAAGTTAGGAAGTTACTATTTGTTTAAAAGATTGATTGTATCCAGGACTAGTGATTATCGACTCTACATTATCAATGACATGAATGGATGTGTAATATACCACTTATATATCGGGCTTAAACTGGATTATACACTCGTTTATTTAATCGCTTGGTAAACTTATCATTTATTTATAATCGAGGTTTGAACAAATCTAAACCAAGCGGAAATAATAAATTAGGATTAAGCTTGAATATTGTGGAACATTTTAAGTAAATGTTTTAAGAGATTTCTGATTAAATGTATTGAAATTCTTGAATATTGAATATTCTGAATATTGAATGAATTTGTAAATGCTCCAAAGATCTAATCAAGTGGGACTTTTCATTTTTAAGCTTCTTCTGTTTAATAAATACAGTGTTTTAAGCAATGTTGAACATTAACATAATATACTATATTTACATTTTAATTATTATTTGTAAAATGTAAATATGAATTAAAAAATACTCAAGTAGATGATTACAGCCCTACACACAAATGCAGTATAATTTGGAACATTTATTCGTCACTTCAAGTGACACTAGGTGTGATAGAAACTATAAAAAAATGCTGTATTTGTTTGAATCTTTATTAATTTACAGACGAAACCAATTTAGCAAATATAAATAAAGTTTAAAAACATATATAATATGGGTAAAAATTGTTTTGAAACTAACTATTGATAATAAAGTTTGCTTCTCTCGCTATTACAAATTTAATATAAATGTATGTGTTTTGTTTATTTCTCTTTAGTGAAACTTCTTTGACAAGTGTAATTTTATAAGACAGTGAAGCCATATTCACGATACAAAAATACAAAACAGGTTTCTATTGGTAGTATTATGTCTAGTCGCATCTGTAAAAAACTGGTTGTTATTTTTTATGTTTGTCCGGATTTTATTGACTGGGTTTTCGGGAAGAATAATAAATATGTATTTTTTTAGTGAATATACTTAATAAAACTGATAAAATATAATATAAATAAATCGCAAATTTACATCAAAGATAAAACTAACCAATTTGCTTGAAATTCCTCTGTTATAAAGTACCCAAAGAAATAAACATATTATACTTTTTTCTTAAATTAAATTACTTTGTTTCATTTATTATGATACCATTATAATGACAATTTAGAAAAGTTAGCATTTTTGTTTGTTTTGTATTTTGAAATATGATTTGTAACTTGATGGTATTACAGTATTTCCCTGTTAAGAACTAGGGTACCGGTACTGCTTTTAAATTTCCTTGAAATTATTTTCTTTGTTATTAAGAATAAAGTATGTGTATGATTATCTGTAACAAGAACGAATAGTATCAACAGTTTGTAATACTCTTATTTCTAGTGATACCTGATGGTTACAGAGAAAATACTTTTCAATACAACCTTCAGATGTTTAATTTTCTTAAAAGTTTGTCTCAACCAATTCTTTAGTTTAATTTGTATCATAAATTTAAATAGTTCTTGTTCTTTTATACTAGATTTAATATTGCAGACTTTTAACACGGATTCTTAATATTGCAAGCAAGATGCATTGACTTTTAAATCTGATATGTATGTTACTTACGCATTTGTTTATTATTTTTACATCCATCAATGTTAAGATATTATTATACAAAAGCGTCTAAACGTTTGTAAACAATATTCTATAAAAAAGAATTATATTTAAACTAAAATGTTTAAAATTAGTTGTTACTATTTTATTAAGTAGCAAGGATTAATGAAACAAACAAAAATCTAACTGTCTATATAGTGTTATCTAACCTTAAAGGATAACTCCAGATTAATAATACAAATTGAAAGAATAGATAAAAATACAAAAATAAAATACAACAAATAACCAATAAATAAATATATTAACGAAGTTATTGCTGCTAAATAATAAACTTTATTACATGACTTAACCACATACCACTAAGAAACATTTATAGGTGAAATACTATTGCAAATGACATATAAATTGTTTATAAAACTACATTGTCTCCATAGAAACTTAGTAGTAACTTTCCAAAGTTATAACATATGTTAAACTTCCTTTTTACTTTGATTCCATTGCCCTTTTTTACACTTAACTACAACACATACTTTTTTAAATTTAAAACTTTTCTGTCTCTGTTATTTTACCTATTTCAAATTGTTCCTAATTAGATATTTATTTTATAAAAATTCATAATGTACAATCTGACGGAGTCTAATTGGACAATATAAAACGAGATATAACCGCTTTTATATCTAAAAAATTATTAAATATTACAGCATATTTTTTATTTCATAGAATAGTATTTTACTACAAATGTAGTAATTTTGCTTGAAATAGTAATTTTGTGACTTTCAATAAAAGTATTTTCATACTAAAGTAATTTTGCCATACAACTTAATATGCAATTTGATTAATGTGTTAACTTTTTATGTACAGTATCTTACTTACAACATAAAATAATTGCTCATTTTTAAATTGACAATTTATTACTTAAACTATTATTATTTGGTATCTGATTATTCACCTTTAAACATTAGTTTATTACAACTGCATTGTTCAAATTTTCTAAATGGTTTCTTAACAGATATCATTGGCTGTGGTTCGGATTCCACGTAAAACTGTAGGTCCCGTCTTCATTAGCCTTAAGTGCAAAACAGCAGGACGTTAACCCCCCCCCTCCCAAATCCAATTTAAACACTGTCCAATGATTGAAAACGTTGGTAAAAAAATATACAAATAATTTAGTAAAGTATTTATTTAAATATCTATTTGTTCAGTTTTCTTATTTGGTCAAATTAAATAAGAGAAAGAATAACAGTTTAATTGTAATAAATATTTAACCGTCACTTTTATGTTCATTGAAAAATCCATTCACATTATCCCTTATGTCGAATAGCTATTTAATCACTTAAATTTTGATGACATTACACCACACTAAATTTCATTATATTTACCTACATGTTCTCTTGTCCTTAAGTTCTCTTTTTTATGTCCCTGTTCGTGTATAAGTTCGTTTTTATGTTCACGTCCATGTTCTTGTCATATTTATGTTTAAGTTCAAGATCATGGTTATGATTATGTTTATATTCATGTTAATGTTCATATTCATGTTCATGTTCATGTTCATGTCCATGCCCATGTCCATGCTCAAGTTGGTGTTCATATTATTATTTATATTTTTTAATATAAATATAATAATCAATCAATCGGTATGTAATAATGTTGATTTATTCAAATCTTTTGTTTAAACATAAAAATGTGTACATACGTAGTTTGACCAGCTAAGTTTAATAAACGAAATATAAATTTGTTTAAGTATCAACTTCTTTAATAGTTTTTATGTACAACTTTTTAAATTTTATAAAATATTTTAAAACAGTTCAACTCATAAAAGTTTTTGAAATTAAAAGGTTTTTGATTGTCATGGAAATTGGTTAATATTGTTATTTCTTAGATTATCAGGAACTCACAAAAATATTTTATAGAAATCGGTTCATAATTGTAAAAAAAGTTTAAAACTTTCGGAAAACAAAACAAAGAAGCCAAAACCATGTAAAATACTGTTGTTTTCAATACTTGATTATTTAAAAAAGGCCCAGCTACGAAGGAGATTTCTTCTTCTTTTTTTACAATTTCCAGTCTTCTTTTAGCAGTTTTCTTTGCCTTCCTGGCTCTTTATCAACTTGAGTACCTAATTTTAGTTTTGGATGAACTAGAACTAGCAATGTTTGACATATACTTACATCAATAGGCCTAGGCGTATCATTATTTGAGGTTAACCCTTCACTTTCAACGATATGATTAGAAATTTTAGTGCGCATGTTACCAGGGAAGCAACTTTTTCCTTTTCCAACACGTTTTATACGAGGCAATTTGACAATAAAATCACTTAATAAATAACAAATTACAAAACACTTCAAAAAATTCACCAAAATAATCAAATCGCAACAAAATAAAACTTTTTTTATTTCAGAAATCAAATCGAAACATATGGTTCAGTTAAAACAGTAGCTGCCTTCTCCATCTCTGATTGAATCAGTTTAACAAACACAACAACCTAAATCAACTTGAAGTTTCTAACAGCACATTATATAAAAAGTAATATAGGAAACACTAACACCAATGAGTCTTGGAAAAGCTCTACCTAGGTGTAATGGTTTATAAAAATTATTGTAAAACATTAACATTATTTTTTTTCCTCCATACTATTTTTTATCTATATGTTCAGAAAACCTTGAAACAAAATTATAAAAAAACTAAATATTTTCCGATTTTTGATTGCTTTCTTGGCTTAACTAGATTATTTTTGAACTGTAACCTTATTTAAGTTTAAACTCACTAGGACAGGAAACTTTTGCATGCTGTCAATTTCCATTGTAAACATGGATGTATATTTTATTTGATTTTCTTTGTGTTTTTTGAATTGCGCTTTGTTAACAAATATTTATTAGAATTTATTATTAATATTATATATATATATATACATAGGCTATATATATGTATATATATATATACCAGGTGCCTTAAAAGTTTCACCCCCCCCTCCCTCTTTAACTGTTTTGTTGTTAAAACAAACAAATATCCTTTGGGGAAAAATACTGACTTAGCCCAAAGTATCTTTTGAAGCAATCTGAAATTTTGAGTGTCCCATAAAAATGGGGGATTTTGGGGGCAATTCAAAATTTTTAAATGGGAATTATGGTCATGTGATACCTCATTTTAAAGGTATATTTAAGACTAGGGAAATGATATAAAGAAAAAAAATTCGGGCCACCCAAAACAAAATGTCGACCCTAAACGTTTTGAAATAAATCAACATAAATTTGCTAATATCTCGAAAAGAGAGGGTTTTTAGAAAAAATTTCTAATGTAAAAAATGTTTATTTCAAAGTGCTTGACCTAAAATATTGCTTCCAAATCGATTTCGTAAATTTTAAGTCGATTCCTACATCTTGGAAAATTTTGTAAAATATAAAATTTACGAAATCGATTTCAAAACAATTTTTTAGGTCAAGCACTTTGAAATAAACAGTTTTTGTCTCTTGAAATGTTTTCTAAAAACTCTTTCTTTTCGAGATATTAGCAACTTTATTTCGATTTATTTTAACACAACTACATCAAATAACCCAACTATACTTTGCAATTTTAACTATACGAATAAATATTTCCATGCGCTAGTATGGTAACCCTGTTGGTTGTTTCATAACCCAGACCATCCCCTACTATGAGAGAGGGTATACACATATAGTATAACTTAACACCTTGTTCAGTTAATTATATTTTTTGCAGCTCAAACGTCACTGATGATGACGACTTTGATATTGAAACCTGTTTGACAATCAAACGGTGTTTTTGTGAGAATTGTGTTATGTGTTTTTGTTTTTATTAATAATATAAATGATCCAAACAAGAAGCACGTAAAAACGTTTTTCTTAATAAAAATTGTGTTAATAAAACATGTTCCTTTAGTTCTCAAATTCTTTTTATAAATAATTGTATTAACCCAAATACAGTTAAATTATATAATTTTAATATCACCAAAGACATGATACCGTGTGGTATTAAGCAAATCATATACTTTTTTTACTTAGTTATTATTACAACATATCATTATGTATAATAGTAAATGTATAGAAATTTAAAGCAGATTTGAATATTATTCCATCAATTAGAAAGAGAAATAAGCTTAATTCAATTCCCCTGGAATTCACAAGTACTGGAGTTAATGTAAAACGTAATGTCCGATCTTTCAAGTGAAGTCACAAAATTGAAGCAATTATTTAGATTAATATTTTGGTCATATTACAACATTCCAGTCGTGCTACGACATGTAATAAACCAATTACAATAAAGAAAACAAAAATTGTGTTACAACTTGTATTTTTAACAAACACATACTACGTGATTTATATTCCCTATTAAACGATGGCAAAATTTCCTAATCAAGGAAACGTAAGTTTATACAAACAGACCACGATAGTTTTTGAGCGATGTACAGCACCCTGACCATCTAATTATAAAATTGTAACAAGCTTTTCAAACGAACAGAAATATACAATTACAGCTTTACAATCGTACTGCATTTAGTGAAAAGACTGTGTATCTACTAAACTTCACGCTTAAAAAATTCCAATACAATTCCTCTTTTGTTATTTGTATTTAAAGTTGTAAAAATAACGTAAAAGAGAGCTTGCAGTTGTGTTTACTGCATAATGTAATACGCTACATAAAAAATAAAAGTTTAGCTTTAAATGTTTTTTGCTGTTGGTGCTACTAAAAGGGAAAAGTTTCTACGAAGGAAAACGTTTTATCTAGTTAAACTTCTATAATACCTTTAACACAAATAAAGTTAGTGTAAGCCTCAAGTACGTTGTAAAAGATTTAAATATGTAAGCTTAGCCCACTTTATATTTTATTTCAGATAGACTGGTACTCAAAACCCGAACACAAATAGGTAATCTCGAGCTAGTGTGGGAGGTTCCGTCGGTGGCTTTGTACCTGAGGGTTAGCGTAACTGAATTCAAAGTCTATGAACGAAAATCTAGAACCCGAATTACGTGCATGATAATTGTGGATTCGAAAAGTGATTACATACGACGATCCTAACTTCAAACAAAAATTAGTCAGACTGTTAGGGATTATTTAGGTTATTCTTTTAGATGCATGGGCGCCGGGAGATAGGTGCAAGACGGTGCAGTTGCACCCCCCTAGCTCGAAAAATAAAGACAAATTTACTTTAGGAATACAAAATAACCACAAGTGCTTTTTACACAATATTTTGTATTGAATCAAACACATTAAGAGCAATATTACGAGCACCTAGATCACAACATTGTTATGATGCATAAAAACTTTTATATTATTTATGATACATAAAAACTCGTAATCCGTTATTTTTCAAACAAATACTTCAACGTTCTTGGCTTCTGTCCAAACTTATTGTTTGCTAAATCAACTAGTTTATCATTCATCTGCACTCGTTTCCTGCGATGGCTGCGATAGTGTGTTATGTTCATGTTCTAAGTGGTAATATCCTTAAGGTCTGTTTGTCAATATGTATAACTCTCCGCTCACGGGGCGGGAAGGAATCGAAGCAAGAGAGACGCGAACTCGAAGCGAGAGAGACTCGAACTGTACGGACTGTTGAGAACGGAAAAAATCGAGCGTGAAGCTTGAAACGATGAGTTGTGTCTTGTTGACCATGGAGGTGTTTAATTAAATTTGTGGGAAAAGTTGAAAAAAACCCCCTTTGTTATATAATCATACCCTCCAGGAATAAATTCTAGGAAGGAATATAGGCCTACAGATAAAGCATGGAAGCCAAGTAAGTAAATTTGTCAACTAAGTACCGGTATCTCATTTCATTACATTTTTTCTTTAATATAATTATAGTTGCATAGTTTTATTATACATAATGAAAACAAATTCCGATTAAAAAATTATTGAAGCCATTGATTGTATAGAATATCAGGTATTATCAAAACCATTAATTTAATTGAGGGTTATCTGGTGTCTTCTTTTCCTTTTTTTCTTACTTTCTTTGTACCAATTCGATATTAAAAGAAAATCTATACAATAGTAGAAAGTTATAAGTCTAGGCCATTCTATAGAATGCCAAACATTTTACATCCCTCTTCTGCAAATATTTTACCGCAACAAACAGCCGAAATGATAGTTCCGTTCTATGCATCCGTATTCTACGAGTCCTTCTTTTCATCCGTCGGTCGGTACAAATGAAACATAATATCTTCGTCATCATAAACTGCTCATTTTAAAAACTTTTGAAGAAGAAAGTTTTGTACCATCTTGGTTGAAGAAATTGAAATTAATTGCGAGAAAATCCCCCGTGAGCGGAGGACATATCTCAAAAGACGCATGACGCTCGTACCGCTTCAAATTCGAGTCTCTCTCGCTTCGATTCTCTCTCGCCCCGAGATCGAAGGGCCTAAGTCAGTTGTAGAGAGAGTTGTGATTAAATTAGTAGACCTTTCGTAGAGAAAAATGATGATTATGATGGATTAAAACACGTTTTAAGAGGTATATTTTTTGAAAATTCTTTGGACTCCCCCTTTTTCTGGAGGGGGGGGGGGGTATTCCAGACAACCGGTGTTTTTGCACCCCCTGTATTCAAATCTCCCGGCGCCTATGTTTAGATGTTCAAAGTAATTTGATTATCATCATTCGAAATGATAGAAGTTTACGAAAAAATGTCGACTTGTTAGACTAAAAGTTTAATTAGATGTCCATATATTATTGTTCTAACCGAAATATTGACACTCGATCAAGGAAAAGATCAGTGCACTTTACCAGGGTTTAATGTTAATTTTAAAAGTAAGCATAACTACAGAACTACAGTGTTCTTATGTGTATGCGAGTATTTAAATATATGTATGTTAAGATTGAATGTGTCTATAGTTTGTAAGAATTGGGAAGGACTCTGAGTGATTAACATCCCTTCCACCAACGCACGCACACTCGCCAGCACTGCCGCAACAGGCCCTACCTACCTCTCGCAAGTAGTCAATGACTCACCCACTCAAGAGCATAATAAAAAATGACAACTTTGTGATTTCAAAATTTTTTCTTTTCGTTTTAGTTTTTTTATGATCTACATAAAATTCTGAGCAAATTGAGACCAAATACGATATAATTACAATGATTTTGAAGTATATAAAACTAAACTCAGTCTAACCATGAACCCGAGGATAAATTAAATAGTATTGTACTGTAAAATGTTTGGTATACTCCAAATAAAATATTTAAATTAATAAAGTGTAAAAAATTATAGGTTTCGTTATTAGTTGACTTAGATGAAACCTTGGTTACAAGGGAGTTAGAAACAATACAAACAAATATAATTCTAAAAAAAAAACATATAATTCTATGTTTATACAAACATCCACATTTGTTGATCATTTGTAGATCTAAATTGAAATTTGAATAAGAAAACAATTCATTAAATTTATAATACGTCATACAACAAACAACAGTATTTACACGAACATGGGATTATAACAAATATTATAAGAACAGTATTTACACGAACATGAGAGAATATAACAAATATTATAAGAACAGTATTTACACGA
>JAGFPH010000010.1:1774021-1868676 GCA_018207615.1 Philaenus spumarius | reverse complement strand
AATATTATAAGAACAGTATTTACACGAACATGAGATTATAACAAATATTATAAGAACAGTATTTACACGAACATGAGATTATAACAAATATTATAAGAACAGTATTTAACAGCATTTAAGTATGTGTAAAATGTTTAAAAATACAATACTTTAATGAATGAGTGCTATTTGTGCATTTATAGCCGTTTATTTGTTAAAGTTGATGAAAGCAAGTCGTGTTTGGACTCTTTGTTCTTGTTATTTTACGTAGTTAACAATGGTAATAATTGTTTTAACTTATAAAATGAAATTTAAAAAAGTATTTCTTAAAGTAGAATGCCTAGTAGGAACCCGAGCGGGGAAGGCCAGGTAGGCGACCCACCCGTGTCTGCGTGGTAGTAAGGGTTCACTAATCACTCAGAGTCCTTCCCAATTCTTACAAACTATAAGTATATGTATTTATGTATATTAATATTGTGTTTTTTTAAATTTACTTTCTTAAATAATTATTGAAGCTATGACAATGCTTATTTTCTGTGTATGTATTATAAGTGTAATTATAATGGTAATTAATATAAATACCTTTTTGGAGTTTCTGCTCGCAATCCTTTTTGGTCTCAGTTTAAATGATGACTCGTTTCGCCTATTTTTCAGGCATTTTCTAATCACATTAATTCAAAGTTTTTATAGCATATATATAATGTTCGTCAATTACTAAAAATACACACTAACACATTTAAAACATATGTACATAAAACACAAATAGTCCGTTACATTCATTTGCAGGTAGCCGCACACGTGCACGCCGGCCGGTTCTTGTGTCGCTACTAATAATTATCTTGGTGTACGGGGTACAGTCGTGGTTGAGGGGAGGTCTGATCTGATGATGATGTCGAAAATTGCGTTGGACTGGAAGTGAGTTTTTTCATTTAACAATAATGTTGGGTCAGTTATGTTGGCTTTGTATATATGGTATTCTTCCATGACGTTCATTTTTGGTCCTTTGTAAGATTTGCACAATATCTCCATGTTATTCTGGATGTTGGTGTAAGCATGACCCGTTTCCAACAGGTGTTCAGCGAATTTGGAGTGGACCACGTTAGATTTGTTGCTCGGGAGGTGTTCCTTGAACCGAGTTTTGAACGCACGTCCCGTTTGGCCTATATAATGCATGTTGCAATTGTTACAAGTTAAATTATAAATCCCACTTCCATTATACGGGCATTCTATTTTGGGTTTTGGTCTGAGTGCCTTTTTTAAATTATTGCCGGTTTTATAAGCTAGTGTATATCCTTGTTTACGGAATACTCTCTGCGCGACGTTATCCATTAGTCCGTGGTATTCAATGCTGATGTATTTTGGTTTGTCCTTAGCTATTATTTTTTTCCCTTGTTGTCTTTTTATAATTTGGTCTATTGTTGCATGATCATATCCGTTCGATATTGCAATCTGCTTTATTATTCTAACTTCGTGATTGAAATCGGATTTGCTCATGGGCACGTTTAGTGCTCTGTGTACTAGGCTATTGTATGCTGATAATTTATGGTTATGAGGGTGGTTAGAAGAAGCGTGTATTGTGTGGTCAGTTGTTGTGGGTTTTCTGTATATTTTGAAGGCAAGTTGGTATCCACTTTGGAAATGCTTATATCTAGAAAGTTGAGGCTATTATTAATTTCAACTTCGTTGGTGAATTTGAGAGATGGATTTAGTTTATTTAAATTAGTTCTTGAACATGTCAATTTGTATTTTTGTTCCTTTGAAGATGCAAAAGGTGTCATCAACATATCTATGGTAAAGGGTGATGTTGTTACAATATGGGTTAGATTTGTTCATGATGAATTCCTTTTCAATGTGATTGAGGAATACTTCGGCTAAGATTCCAGATAATGGGGATCCCATAGCCAGTCCTTTAGTTTGGATGTAGTGTTTGTCGTTGAATTCAAAATAATTTTGGTTCAAACATGTTGTTAGTAGGGCTATTAGTTCAATTAACGCCTAAGTATCCATGGTGTTGTGCTTTTTTATATTGTTCTTTATAATTTCAAAAGTTTCAGTTATTGGGACATTGGTGTAAAGATTGGTTATGTCGAACGATACAAGGGTGGTATTCGAATCTATGTTTACATTTTGTAATTTATGGATAAGGTCTAAGTTGTTTATTAAGGAGTAATTTCGCTCGAAGGTAAAGCTATTTCTAATTATTTTGTCCAAAGTTTTGGATAATTTATATGTGGGTGCGCTGGTAAAATTGACTAAGGGTCTGATGGGTACGCCGCTTTTATGCAGTTTTGGTAGTGATCGCAATTTTGGAGCAGAAGGGTTGATCATTTTGATATATCTTTTCTGTTTTTTGTTAAGAATGTGATTAACAGAATTTATGACACCCTTTATTTCATTATTAAATCTAATTGTGGGGTCTGATTTTATAATTATGGGGGCGGTTATGTCATTATCTCTAATAAATATCTCGGTTCTATGATTATAGTCGTGCTGGTTCATTATAACAACGGTATTCCCCTTATCGGCCTTGGTTATGATAGCGTTATGCGCAGTTAGCTTTTCCGCGATGTTATTGGCTATGCGGTATTCATTGAAATGGTTGGATTTGTTTGCTTTGTTGCGCTCAATTTCACGTTTCTCAGATTGATCGCTGATCAAACATCTAGCGAGGTTTTGTTTGTTTTGAGGCAATCTTTGTATTGCAGTCTCGAAGCTGATCAAAGTATGTTTGACGTTTATTTGTTTAGGTTCGTGAATGCGTGAAATTACATTAAATTGGGTATTAATGCTTTTTGGAGAGATGTTTCGGACCATTACCAGGACTATAAATCCAGATTTGCAACCCTCAGTAACCTGTGCTCGCTGAATGTCGTTCAAAAACTGTGATTTTTCGAACTCTTTTCGGTTTTTGTAAAATATATTCTAAACTATGAGTTTTCTGGAAAATTTTGTTTTTAGCTTGTTTTTGTAAAAGTGTATTAAATTTTCTACAAAATGAGTTCAAAATCGTTTTTGTAAGTTTAATAGTTACGGAGATACGGCTTTTTAAAGATTGGCCTTTTTTCCAAAACGTTAAAATTCTAAGTTTTCTATATGTTTCAAGATGGATACCGACAAAATGACGCATCCTACAGAAATGTCTAGACTATGTAAGTTATAGGGAATTCAATAAGCTTTAATTTGACTAATGCTGGTCCTTGTAGCTCAAATAGTCTCGTCGAAAATGGAAAAAAAAAAGATGGAAAAATGCAATTTTTGAATGAAAGTTGAGTAAATCGTTCACTACACCATCACTTTAATTAATGTTTTTTCTCATAAAATTTTAGCGGAAAATGTTGTATAAACAAGTTGAGAAAGTTTACTGTGGTTTTTATAGTCATTGAAGAACTTTTGAAAAGGGTCAGCTCAGAAGAAAATAACTGGTAGGGAGGGAAAGACAACTCACCAAAAGGTCAGCTGATGTTTTCATTTATTTTTTTAACCATTTTAGTTCAATCGAACCCAAAATAAGTCTGTGTAGTAAGACAGTTGAATTGTTGAAACGCTGTGAAAGTAACTGAGAAGTTTATTTTATAATGAGTGATTGTCTTTGTTGTATGACAGTTTAGATGTTTAAATCGCCCTGAAAGTAAGTGTAAGTTTATTTTATAATAAGTGAGTGTTTAATAAGTGAGGTTATTTTTAATAATAACAAGTGAGAAGTTTATTTTATAAAAGATCCATTTTATAAGTAAGTGTAGCTTCGAAAATACAAGTGTAAAAATGAAAGTTCCACCGGGCTTTTATTTCATCTGTATGACATCACTGGGAGATAGGACTAATAATCCACGAACTGTTGTAGAACAAACGAGAAAACACCTATCAAATTTTTGTGATTGTGAAATGAAATCTTACAGAGAACCAAATATACCTTTCACCTTTGAATGAAGTAACAGTGCATGATGGTTGTCGTAAGAGATATACTGCTCCAAAAAATGTGACAGATCTAAAAGTCGTGGATTGGATTTTATTACCAACAGCAGCCCTGCGATCATCCCGTGAGAGTTGTGAAATAGAAACATTTTTATTCTGTGTGTAGAGGAAATTTTTTAAACTGCAAAAACAAAATATCCCGAGATAGACGAAATAATGTCTTTCCAGTAACATTGCATTCTACGAGGGCATACTTCATAAAAGAAGCTAAACGCAGAGGTGATGATTGGGGAAAGGAAATTATCGAGCGACTGATTCAAGAAAGTGAGGATTTGGTGGCTGCTGATGCTCGGTACGAAAGCCAATGTCGTACAAATTTGGTCCACCGTCCAAGAACAACCGGACAGAAAAGTGTCGTCCAAAAGTTGAAGCTGTACAAAATGCCTTAGAAAGAATCGACTTATACTTGAAAGAAAACAGTGAAGAATGCCAATTCTCAATAAATCAGCTTTTGGAACAAATTTTAGGTGAACACATTCCTGATGTGAGAATCATCAAACAGCATCTCATAGATCGTTTAAGAAGAATATTGTGATTATATGGGGTATGGTCGGCCACCAATCGTTTGTTTTTCATACATAGGACAAAAATCCTTCATGACAAATGGTATGATGAAAAACAAAGGATGCTAAGGCGGAGTGGTTGAGTGTTGTGAAGGCTACAGCAGAGATCATCTTAGAAGACATCCGCTCTCAAGTTTACGATACCAGCAATTATCCTCCACCTGATGATTTCCTAGACAATGTTGAATCTGTATTTCCTGAGTCAGTACTCCTTTTTTTTTGTAACTGTTGTCCTTAAACATAAGCTTAGGCGTATCAGTGGCTGGAAGAAAGATGTCTTGCTTTTTCAATGGGGCTTACTCCAATCACAATGGAAGTTAAACCAGCACCTCAAACACTTCTGCAACTGATCTCATGTAAGTGCAAGATGGCTGCACTGGGTCATTATACAAATCATAAATTATCACTCAAGTTACAAAACTTTTAAGTTTACATCTTTAGAGAAATGCATTTAAACCTACTTAAAAATAGGAATATATTGGGATATGAACATACTTACATATTTGGGGATATGTAAAGTAAAGTATAAATTACAAATTAATGAAAGTTTAAATATTTACTGGAAATCTGTTATTTTTACGTTGTAAAATAATACTAATTTCATGAATAATTTTAAGGAAAACTTAGAAATTAATTTACTCAATTAGCATAGCTTTACAAATAAATAATGAGATTGTCTCGTGAAGTAGTGCATGTAAAAGATCAAAATCTGGAAGCAACATTATAAACAACTGGATTCACTCTTACACGTTTTCAGGTCAATTCTGAAATGAAAATTTCGTAATGTGGATTAGGTTTTTTTCTCAAGTATAGTTTATAAATAAATGTAAAAACTGTTTAGATAAAATATTAATTCAAAATATATTTTTGAAATAAAGAAATAATCGGCAAGTGTTGCACAAAAGACTGCTATGTATTCTTCACTGGCAAAGTGTAAAATTATTCTTGTTACAAAATTGATTCTTTTATGTAATAGTTTAGTAAATACAGTAGTTTACTAACAGTAGTGTAGTAAAGATAATGGACCGTTTACGATAACCATTTACTTTACAGTTTAATTGTAAATTGCCTAATTTATTTCAGTCCCTTTGTATTCTCCCATCTATTTACTATGGACAGGAAGTTCATAAAACAAAGTGTCACTAGTAAATTAAAATAATATACTTTTAACACGTTCACGTTAAGGAAGCACTATAAGAAGTGGCCGACGCACAGTGCATTGCGTGCTTTGCACGCCAACCCTCGTATTGGGGGTATTTTTAATACACAATGCGTTGCAAGCTTCGCACGCCAACCCCCATGTTGGGAGTATTTTCAGTAAGCAATGCATTGCGTGCTTCGCACGCCAACCCCGTTTTCTGAATACTTTCAATACACAATGCGTTGCAAGCTTAGCACGCCAACCCCCGTATATGGATTATTTTCAATACACAATGCCAATTTTAAGCCTATTTGCTACGGATGCACATGTGCGTCCGCTTTAAAATATTAGTGATTATTACGTAAAACGTTTAAAAATAAAAAAGTAATTTCTACTCATTTAGACTATAAATAAATATAAAAAAATAAAAGGTCAGCTGCTATCACAGGAAATACGAAATTTGCTTAGAAGTGAACGTGTTAATAATACTATTATTTAATTATATAAACCGATTTATTCTGACCAACAATTGTATAAAATACACGATATTTTGAGAAATTTCAAACTGCCGATTATAAATTACATTTGCATGCAGATTTTCGTAAATCAGAAAATCAGTAAATTTGCATAGAATCAGTAAAAATCTGCGAATCTGTTTGAATGTGAAATTTACATTAGGTTTTGATTTCAAATATGTGCTGCAAACATGGAACTGTAATTACAAGCAACAAATCATCTGGGAGGTATTAATGGTAAGCTACGCCGCAGTACGATAAAATACACATTACCGTTCTTATAAAGTGATTCAATAAAATAGGATGAAATCTAATGTTTGAGTAAAATGTAATCTACGAGGATTTATTTTACTGAATGTGTATTTATATTGAGTAAAACTTGTTTGTTATTAAAGTACTAACATAAATACAAATGTAAAAACCAATAACAGTTTATATTCAAAATATACTAAAATATAAACAACAAATTTACATTGTCTCAGTAGTGTTATTTTTATCAAAATTGGGTTACATATGTAGGAAAACATACGAGTCAACTAATAATACATGAGTTTAAACTGACGGAAATTATTAACTATGAACACAATTTTACTATCTTTTATATTTGTAGTAAACCTTCTTTAAAATATTATTAGTTAGGAAACCTTCTTCTTTATAGAATTCAAATAAACTAAGATTTTTTTATAACATAAAATATTTTTTAGTTTTTTATAAAATACAGAGTTTTGTAAACATTTGTAGTAAAATCTTGTTTGTTTGCGTTATATTCACCATGAGAGTAATACTTTTAACTGAAACAATAATTTACTTTAACTTTTTTCTCATTGTTTCTTACATTGTACCCCCTACATACAAACAAAAAAAAAACTTTAGTAACAAACTTTACAAACCATATTAGTAATGTTACTTCAACTAAGAAAGTTTATAATGCTAGTACAGCTCAAAGTTGGCCAAATGTAATCAAATTTGGTATCAAAATTATCTGGAAAATATCATGAAACGAAATATGATATCGTTTAATCATTTTGACTTAAGACATACTGAATTGCAATTTTATACTAGAGTGTCCTACAGGTTCACTCAGGCGGCATTAATAAGGATCGGTTTTATGACGGTTGAGGCCGACCCTAATTACCCACCCTCTTGCCTCAACTTAAGTTGAGACGGGCTATATCAGCTAGGCACATAACCTTTATGCCGTATTTCTTCGCCTTTTTGGGCATATACATTTTGAAACTATACCTTCCACAGTATACGTTTCGACAATTTCTGATGAATTTTTGAAATATGTCTGATATGGGGGCAGCTTTGTCTTCTTCTCTTCTTTGAGCCTGAGTTTCCACGTCATCAAACCGAAGACAGCTTATAAGAACTTTATATAGTTTGATTGATATAATTGCTGAAAATATAGAGCGGCTGTAAAGATCTTTGGGGAACACACTTTCTACTGTTTTTTCATTGTTTGACTTCAAATGGAACTCAGAAGCAACAGACCAAATAAAGCATTCAACTCTTCAATATTTGTATCTCTATAATTATAAATTTTGGTATTCTCGCCCAAGTTTGATCTAACAGTTTGAAATTTTCTATTTGTGTTCACCAAAACTGTATCCATAATATTGTTATCAAAGAGGAGTTTCCATACTTCAGCTTTATTTGGTTTATTTCCTAACACTCTAGAGGGGCCTCTCATTCTGGGAAGGTACGTACGATGTTTCTAGCTGGTGTCCTAACATTGGACCGCGGTTGGTGGCTATACCAAACACCAGGAGGTCCATAATCTTGTTTTCTCATTCTCTCTTCAAATATTTCAGGCAAATCATTGATACGAGGGTTGTCATTGATACGAGGGTCATCTGCCATAGACTCCTCCACTTCCAAAAGATTGTCATTGTCTTCGTCCGATTCTTCACTTAATTCTTCCTCTGAAACAGCTTCTCGTACAATAATATCCTGTGTAGTCCAAGTAGGATCTTCATCTGAGTCATCTATTTCGCTTCCTGATGACAAATTCAAAAACTCTTCATCGTCCGCAGGATGTAGCAACCTTCGAATACGAGCACCAAAATCAGAATCCCCGGGCATAAACGACCGACTAGGTCCTGGGCTGTCCATTTCAATACGTTTGCGACTCACGGTACCACTAACACAGTATAAATAATTCGTGACAAAAACAAAGAACTTCGCCAAAGGAAACAACCGGTATCATGGACCGGTTCTTGAATGACGCACAGGAATACTACCGGTCGAGCAGACCGCCAGACTTTGAATAAATAATACGTCACGCATACGTGCGACCTTGTTACAGACTAACACCAAGGGCAACCGGTTTGGGAGGGGGTGGGGGGCAGCTATTGTGTTCGTCATCCACCCCGCCTAAATAATACCGCCACTACACCAAAACTAAAATACCCTAGCGGTATAAGAGACCGATGTTTCCCTTAAAGTGTTAAACATGTTTTGTATTTGGTTTCTTGTATCTAAAATGACTTATTTATCTAAGTAATATAAACATAGTTCATTTAAAGATAATACCGTTTGAAAGTTATAATATTCCTCTTTTTTGCGTATAGTTGTGTAACACAAATATTTCTCCAAGTTAAAACTGTGGAATTATGTGGAATTATAAAATACATTTGAGCTTGACGGGTGAGAAGGAGTTTATATTTTTTTTAAATTTAATAACACTATTCTCACTCATATACGTTTAATAATCAAACGCGTTTCAACGACAAAGTCGTCATTCGCAGTGATAAATATAAGCTACAACTAATATATGAGTGAGAATAGTGTTATTTTAATAACAAAAAAAAAATAATAAAAAATATGTTTAATTATTTGATTACACCACTGGGTTTAGCGGTACATAAAATAATTGTTTACAATTAACACGACGATCATTTTATATTGCATTTAACTTTCTGTATTTTGTGTATGAACGTGAATTTAAATATAAAATATGTTTGCGTTATCTGAATTTAATGTAAACAATCTATAATTTTAATATCTTCCCTGTGCTAATTAAAACAGAATGCATTGTTTTGTAATAAAAAGTATTTATTTCTGATAAATATGTGTTGTTTTGTTTTTTGTGTGTTATCTATCCCATACATTTAGTTATATATTACCCACGCTGTCTAATAGCTGTAAATTGTGCAAATACAAATTGAAACATACATACAAATTATAAAACTTATTTAATTACAGAATAGTTTTTCGCCCGAAGTATATTTCAGAATGTTTGTTGTCCATGTCTATAAAGTACGGCTTGTGACTGATTACATATAAACTGTTACAAAACAACTGATAAGGTGATATGTTTACACATGTCTTCCAATGATTGCTTACAATATAGTTTGCATTCACGTTCACGACTGTGTAATTGAATTTATAATTACCTTTTACATGTCTAACGTTAAAACGATTTAGCATTTAGATTACAATTCTATTTCTGTACAAACATTGCAAACACATTCATGCAATATATATTATTTCATATACTTGGGTTCTAAATTAATCAATACAAAATTAAAATTATAACTATATGTTTGCGTAACGCCTATGGGTTTGTAGGTTTACAATTTGTTTCAATTAAAGTACGTTTTTGAATGTAATATATTTATTTGCATAATTTTTGTAGCATGAACCATATTTGGGTAAAGCTTTGTAGTGACTGGCGGATAAGCATATGTTACTTGAATCAAAAATATATCTTATATGTTATGGAAAATACGAAATTAAGTAGGCTACTTTAATTGCTTAAATATAAATAATACACGCATCGAAAATATAAATATAATTTGCATATTAATTAAATATTTTAAATTCACTTACTAATGTGTATTCGTAAAACTACGGCATCAATTTTTAAACATAATCTAAATACGATCCATGGGACAAACCTATACAATAATATATAAAAAGTGAATGGTGAAATCTTATTGTAATGTGATCTCAACACAGAATATTGAATAGAATAGAAGCGGCATAGGGTAAGGTCGACTCCCGCTCTCTAGGCCCCACTCCTTTGCCCTCAATAACACACCCTTACGCAGTTTAACACACTTAACATACACTTTCCAAGTTACATCAGAACTCCCCAAGTGTGTTTATGTTACTCCTTGTTTAGTCTTTGTTATTGAAGTTTCTTTTTTGTGTTTTGTTATTTTTTTATGTTATAATGCCTTGGTGTGTGGCCTCTGGTTGTAGCGTGAAAGAAGCGGATAAAACGGTTAGCCCTCCGATAACTTTTCATCAGTAGGCCTATTCTAATATTAAATAGAGGTAAAATTTGTTTGTTTGTTTGTTTGTTTGTTTGTATTGAGTAATCTCTGGAACTATTGAACCGATTGAAAAAAATGTTTTACTAATAAAAAGCTACACTATCCCTGAGTAAACATAGGCTAGAATTAATTTTGATAAAACCTTTTTTATTTCATTATTTGTAAATTTAGTCGGGAAAAAATCTTAGGTTAGGCCTAGACTGACGAATAATCACATGTATTTACATTTATTATCATATCAACCAATTGAATAAAGTAACAGATAAAACATCTGATTCAAACTGTGAAGCAATTATCTAAATTGCTAACTTTTAGGTTAGGTTTTTATTAAAGTGTATACCTGAGCCTTGTTGGTTATATAACTGAGCCTTAACCTTTATTAAAACTTTTGTTATAAAATATACGAAATAATATGATTTGAACATTATTATTTACCATCTTAGCTTTGGGGTTATTATCACAACTATTATGAACAGGTAAAATTCTTTTGTTTATTTGTTTGTATGTGGGGCTTAATATCTGGAACCACTGAAGCGATTGAAAAAATAATTAATTGTACTAATAAAAGGCTACACTATCCTTGAGTAACATAGGCTAGAATTAATTTTCATTTAAGGGTTAAAACAACCCTTAAAACAATACAAATTAATTGTTATTTTTCCTCAAACAGTTAGTGAGCTGGAAATTTGTACATTTATATTTTACAACATACATACAAAAAGCATCATAAATTGACATTTTGTCGCGTGCTGCTAAGGAGTGAAAACGCAGTAAAATTTTTTATTGTTATACTTTCCTTAATACTAGAGAATAAACCCTTAATAAATTAAGGAATTTTAAAATAAGAAATTACTGCGTGACATCTTAATTAAAATAAATAAGACATATTAGAATTTAATAGCAGGACCTATTTATATAAAATAACCTGTTTGCATTTGCATCGACGCGAGTCACCGCGGGGGTTGGCGATCGAAGCGAGCAGGGTGTAAAAAATGTAGTTTTAAAGAGCCCTCTAGTTTTACATAATATTAGATTCACTAGTACACTTTTTGATTTAGTATTGGCGATTCTTTTATTCGATGATACTCTAATCTCCTAAATACACTCACTTCCCTTGTTTTACTTATGTTAGTTTTTTTATACATTTTTGTAATTTAATAATTTTTAATAATACATTTTTTTTATAAGTTTGTTTTTAAAGGTGCGCGTGAAGAAAAGGGGTTTTCTTCAACAGATTTTTTTTAGAACAAGAAGCTTATCAATTAATTTTAATAAAACTAATTTGTTACGTTTCAAATATTTATTTCACTTAAACTTTCACACGGTTGACCATGGTTTAAATAAGTTATTTACAACACTGTTATCGTTGAAACCTTGGTTCACTATAAAATAAAGATAGTATCAAAATCGCAATAAATGTGTTTTATTTATTTTGTTCATTGTCCGAATATTAATACGTTTCACAACATTCAGAATTCATTAAATCAGTTACTATTGTAATCGCATTAAGTAGGTCTAACTGACAACTATTCGGGATTAAGCCCTTGTAGCAAAACAGTTACAATTCATCAGAAAATTGTGAGAAAGCGCTTTTGAAGGAACTGAGAGGGCAAGAGAGTGGGGGAACAGCTCGGAGGTTTGACTCACATCACTCCACCCCGCCCGGCCATTGGTGCCGGTTCTACTATATTACATGTTCTGTGGTTGCCAGCCTAGATTCAGTGATTGTTTCAAAAGTCACGCAACTTCTCTCGGTAGAGTGATTTGCTTATGCTTCCTGGTATTGACGTGTCGGAATCAGGTTAAGTCAATCCAGGAGACAGTCAATGTAGATAAATCAATGGTCGGTAGTTTAGTTTAATGCTTTTATTAAACCCAAAATATTCTATGCTGGTCCAACATTTGGTTTTAGTATTTTTTTGTACTAATTTTATAAACATTTATTTTAGAACCGACCTGGTGAAATGCAACAAGCATTACTTAAAACATAATATATCTATTAACTTAGTGGATGTTAAGTTTAGTCTCTTGCAGTAGATTATTCATATTTCAACAAAATTGTTTGTTCTGACATTTGCAATAATCTGTAAAAAATACTAAAGGGCGTTTCTAGAGATTATCAACTGAAGCGAAACCATAAACTAAATTATAAACAAACTAAGCAGCTTATGCGAGCTCATATAACTTGCACATGCTTACGGCCTATTCTATAAATACTAACAAAAGGAACTGATATATCACACATGATATAAATAAATTCAAACTTTAATACGAAAATGATGGGAAATGTACTTAAAAATAATTGTGAAAATAATCCCTTAACTGGTTGAAGGATTAACCAGGCAGAGACACTGAATATAACGTAACTGTTTATAATAAGGATATTTACTAGTAAAAAGAGAAAAAGATGATATTATTTAAATATTACAAGGAGATATTGATTAGATTGATGACTAATTTGTTTACAATAAATATTGAGTTTTACCACATTTTAGATTTAATAATAAATACATTAATTTTGTTTCGTAATTTTTAGAAGTAGTCAACAAACTTACTAACAATAATGTAATATATTTGAGTGATGTTAATTAACAATGATTTTATCCTTCACTCCATCGGAGAAGTACAAATCATTCCTATATTTACATTTTAAATATAAGTAACTCACTATGATTCAACATTTGTATAAATGTTTATTTAAAAAGCAACATCTAGTACAAAATTCATCAAATCTCCTCTTGCATTTTATTCTTTATTTAAGGTACCTAAATCTTTTAATCCTTTCTCACCGTAAGACTCAAGCATTTTAAATTCTGTAAGCTTTATTCCTCTGAGTTGGAAGAGTTTTAAATTTTCCTTGATTTTCTAGTGTTTTACGTTTACGTAATTCTCCAAAGGATTAAATAAGTTCACTGCAATTATAGCTTAGTATTCTTATTAGATGCAGTCAGTAATTTTTACTTCATGTAAATGTGTAACATACTTTGAGAAATGGTAGCTAACCTAAAAACTTATATTAGAAGTAATAACATACACAGATTTTTACTGGAAACTGATAAAATGTATTTTTTTTTATATTTACATAAACTTTATACATTTATTTTAGTTTTAGAGATAAAATTATATTTTTTAAATACTTTAATCTAGAACTAGCAGTAAGTTCAAAGAGAACCGTTTATAACTCTTTATAACTTGACGGCCCTAATTATACTTAAAGAGTAGATAAACATTAGGTCAAACAGAATATGTAATATTCTAATACGATTTAAAGTTATGAAATGCAACATTTTATATACAGTTGGTAAATTGTTGAACGAACACTTTTAAACATTTTTTTAAATATTATGTTTCCACTGCAATATAACTTGTACATATATTTAGTCAATAGTCTACTTCAGTGGTGCATATCTTTTTAACATGTAATTTAAGATTTATTCGCGATAAGAATTTGTTATAATTTCCTATGTGTTGGAATTCAGTTTGTAAGTATAATAAATGTCCTTGTTAAAAAAAACACCAAATAAAATAGAGTTTACCACTGGAAAAAAGAGAAATAAGGCCGAACTTAAATTCAGTACTTATTATTGTAAAATATTTGACTTAAGTTTCATGATATTCATTATCATTCTATATTAATTAATTGGTATCGTAAATTTATAATTATTTGTATTAATCATGACTATTGTAAACAGGTTTACTTAGTCAAATTATATACTTTTTGTTCAAATAAACTTATAGTCCAGGCAACGAAGATAAAAAAGGGGAAATTGAGGAAAAAATACATGCAGAAGAATTTTGGCACAGTTGTAGTGGAAGGTGCCATTAACAACATACTAAAAGTACTGAAGGTAGGAGTGGAGCTAACGCCTCGGGGGCCCCCTAAAGTTCCCCCTTTTCAGTGTTTCGTCAATAACTTGAAAACTACTGCCTCTAGCGAAAACATGTCCCTATACTAAGTTAATATACATAAAATGCTCTTCAAAAAAGTTCCTGTACACTTTTTCGTTGAGATCAATAATTAGGGTTAGATGGAGGGGGAAAATGGGAAATTATAAAAACAATATTATATTTTTATTGTTAAAAATCAAGTTTTATTGATAAATGAACTATTCTCAGACCACATATTAATGACTTTACTGCAAGTAAAGAGTAATCATGTAATATATATAAAGAATGAATAATTAATTTTTAAATTATAATTATCAACATAATTATCATAATATTATAATATTAAAGAATTCATCATCAATTCTCTTCCCCACTTTAAAGACATTTTAAATTCCTTTATGTAATGATTATGGCAATGTAGCATTTTTAGAAGTTGGCACATTAAGAACGCTTGTACTAAACGAATTTAGTTTTGTTTAAAAGAATGAGGTATTGTGATAATAATTTTAAAAAAATATGAAAGACGTAGTATTTACCGTAAATAATTAAACGTTTTTTGAAAATACATTTTGTTGAATAAACTAAATAGAAATAATGTGTTGTGTTTAGTAAAAAATATGATTAGCAGCCCTATTAAGAAAAATACGGTAGGGTGTTAAGAAAAATTAGGTTAGCTGAAGTAGGACTATCTAACAGCAGTAATATCAAATATAACCAGTTAACACTAAGAAATAAGCTCGACTAAAGACATTACCTCTTGTCAGTGTGCCTTAAGCAACCGAATACAACGCAATGGTCAATCAGCCCAAACAAGCGTTGGGTTCAACCAGTCCAAAAGAGTAAACAAACTAATACAACACCCGGTTCAAAAACAGACTCGGCCAATTAGAGAATGTCGTCCAAGTTATTAGTCAAGATATTTCCTTTTATATAGAAACTAAATGGGTTTACATTTATAATTTGTGTTATTGTTGTTATATACAATATTTATTCGTATATTTTTGACATTTTCGATGAGCAACACAAATACTTTTATGTAAATATTTATATCCCTTGCTATTTTATAATACAAATATTTCAATAATATTATTTCTTTTAATCAACATTTGATTACACAGAACAACTATCTTATCAGACATTTAAAAATAATTTGAGAAATATATCTAATATTATAATAAATAAATATGAATCCTTGAATATATAGCAAAAGAACGTTTACTGGTATTATGACTTTCTGGGAAATTTATTTCTTTAATTAATAATATTTTCAATGTTCCACTATTGTTCAACTATTCCAACCTACACACTTTGCTTCATTTTTAAATAACCTGTTCTTACTTCTAAAGTGAACAAACACAAGAGCTAGCTTTAGCAGTTGCAAATTCGATAATTACCTATGTGGTTTATTATACAAATAATTTAAGGAATGTAACAAATATAATCTTAAATGAACTTCAAATCTTTCGTTTTGTAATGTTATTTTTGATGTAGGCATTCATAAGCATTTGTAACACTCAATCTCATAATAAACCTTTTCGAGTAAGAAAACCGGCAATTTTCGCCTAAATTACATTTAAAAACTTAAAATGCAGGTCTAAGTATTGAAAAGAAAACAGAGTCGTATAACTAATACAGAAACAGAAAATTGGTCAAACTAAACGCCCTACACGTATGTAGGTGATGGTCATATTAAGTAAAGAGATGGTGGCAATTATTTATTCACCTTAGCCTATGTTGTATTGGATCTGGACTATTTTCTTTAAAATATATTATTAAATCAGTGATAGTTAGTGCATGCACGAAGAGTAAAATCTAGTTTGATATTTTCTGTTGCCAGGTTTAAAAATATTTCATTTTTATTTGGCGTTAAAGCTGTCAGGATGGTTATTGTCTTCAATCATAAAAACTTAAATAGCTACGGTTTTGTCAATTTACAAGATACTGACTTGAAATTATTCACTTTTAAAATTAAGAAAATACAAAGGGCTGGTTTAGTTTATCCGATTGCCAACATAAAATATATTTTAAACTCGGTGTCGTAAACAAAATCAAGGGTTTAACTTGCACGTGTAAATCATGAAAACTTCTACGTAAAGTTTGAAGGCGTTAACATATAAATTGGGGAAATCTGCGATATTGAAGAATAAATGTGCGTTTGTTCATAGAAAATGTCCATACGTGTAGCTGGTCTAATTTGGCCAATTTTCAGTTCATCGAATTTAAATGTAGTATAGCCAATAATAGCCCAGTCAAATGTTACATCGGAACTTTCATTAAATGGAGTATTAATAATTTTTGTAGAGGTGTTTCGAACCATTATTTAATCTACAAATTTATAATAATAGTTCTCAAACTGTAGATTTTATTTTTTTTTTTTTTTTTGTCAATTATAATTATTTTTTGCATAAACAAACTATTAAATCCAGAAATATAATTATTGAACTTTTGTTACTGCACATAAACATTCTATCGAGTAATAAGCTTTCTTAAAACAAATAATATTACATATTTTGTACAGTTATAAAGAAACAATTCAAACGTGCCATACTATTAAAGTTTATATTATTTTGTTCTATAAACCGCGTACGGATAAAAATACGTAAAATAAATCGAACATATAGTTCATAATCACTGCATTTGTTATTATTATTTCTGCTAAGACGCTTGAAACATTTGTCTTCTTGTTTATCCGCCTTTATTAGCTTTGTCTTTTTTTCGCCTGACGCGTTTCGGGTAGACCCCATCTTCAGAAGCTTTGTTTGACATTATAAACATTTTTTTTTTAACGTCCTGCTGTTTTGCACTTAAGGCTAATGAATACGGGACCTACAGTTTTACGTGGAATCTGAACCACAGCCAACGATGTCTGTTAAGAAATTATTTAGAAAATTATTCGGGGTCAATGGAAATTGAACCCGGGATCTTTTCTATTGATGGTTGCCATGACGATTGATAAAAAATTGACGCCTTCAATCACGGCCACCGTGGCTCAGATATTCCAAACAAAGCTTCTGATGATGGGGTCTACCCGAAACGCTTATGAAAGGCGGATAAACAAGAAGACAAATATAGTTCATGTTGATGAGTATTTTCTTGTCTTCAACAATGACACAGTGATGTCGAAACCGCAGTCCGATGTGTCTGAGCAATAAGCGACTGTTTTTGAAGGTTATTAAACAAAAAGTGTTATATAAAATATAATAATTTTGAAAATAATGTTTCAGAACATATTTAATTCTAATCACTTTTATTTTTACAATGCATTATTATTATAACTTTAACCTATAGTAATTAATAATTTAATCTTTTATCACAATCAATTAAATGTATTAGTTAGGGTTGGCTGTAAAAATATTTAGCCCCAATTAAATTATAAACCTATTTAGTTGCAATATTCATTTTATAAGCTTTACGATGTAAACAAAAAATAATAAAAGTGTCCTTCTGTCAAGAGTGTAAGTTCAGACGTTTCTCAATTATGAAATTATTATTTCAAAAACAACTTTGAACAAAGAAACTGTTTCCGTTATTAATACTTTAATTAAAAAATATATATAATTTGACAATTAATTGTAAATTATAGAAATTGTGCACGTTATTTCAGACACTAATCTTCTTTAACTGAATAAGAAGAACTACATATGTAAGAGTTATTGATGCTATCTGTAACAAAAACAATTTTGTAATATATTATTCTTTCTTTAATCTAACAGATTTGTTGTAGTTATCTTAACTTAATAGAAAATGAAGTATTGTTGTACGATTATCTAACTAAAAAATCAATTGTTCTTTCTGCTAGTTTGTTAATATTAATTATAACTTTGTACAGTAATAATGATTTTGTGCAAACAATATTTAGCATTACTGTCTAATTTAACGAAAATAATTTAAAGTAAATTATTGATTATACTCACATTATATGACAAAGCTCGATTCACAATAAAGAGTCTGTGAGGAGAGAACTGTACACTTCTATTTCCTATTTGGAGCAGAAACGCTTGAACCTATACACATTATAAGAAATTGCAGTACATATAATTTCCGAAACAAATACAAATAAATTGCAACAAACAAGAGTTGCAAATTAATTGATTTTAATAACTTTAAAACTTTAAATTTGCTGTTTGATTTATAATCTAAGTTGGATACATTAAGTTACATAATTGTTTTAACATAATTGACTATTTAAAGTTATAATATTAACTTTATTATTATTATTAAAATAATAATAAAATAAGAATTAATATTTACTAATTTTTTAAAATCATTGTGATAAATTGCACAGTTAATATGACATATTGTTAGCAAAATTATGTAATCAATTTAGGGAAAACCTTACAGTACTATTATGGAAAATTACTATATTTATACTTTCTTTGTAATGTTTTAATGACATAATATCTTTACTAACCAGCTGTTTTGACTTCCAACTCATTGTATTACAATTCATGTGATCATATTTGTACAAGATGGACTTGGTTTCCTTAACCTGTAAATAGTTAAAACATTAATATTGAGGTGTTATATTCTTCAAAAATTGAAGCAAATATATTCATACATTTTAAATATCCATGTTTAAAATTGCATCTTATACTGTCTAACTTTAAAATTATTGAAGAAATTACTTGTTATTTATATTTAATTTATCATAATTTTTTTTTCTTAAATTACACGGTTTAAATTTGTATAGATATTAAATACATTTAATGCATATTTATTTAATATTAAAAACAAATTTTGACTAGATAAACGTAACATTGCTTTGATTACTATTGGTATTTAAGATTGGATTCACCACGAGAAAATTTTCATAATTACGCTCGCTTCAAAATGTTGTGGCTTACTAGTTTATCTTTTACATTTAGTTAAGTATCAGTGCGCAGCTTACTAAATGCTTAGAAGAACCCAGTAAACTACTTAATGGACGAGTAATATCAATTTGATACCCACTTGAGGGATATATTTGCCTAATTATGTAATGAAATACTTAGTGATTATAATTAACCATGTTTAACACATGAATACAATCATATATTATTTTAAATTAATTATATCATACTTTATAAGTTATAAATTAGTAATCTATTGTCAATATAGTTTCATCTTAAACCAAAGAGAAGTGAACCAGTAAAGGTGCCAAATAAAAGTAAATAAACATATATATATTTAGTATTAATTACCTGAAATTCAACTTCCTCGCAGATTTTTCCCAAGACAAATAATTCAATAACCCATGCTGATGTTTCCAAAAATCCACTAAATAAAAATATAATTTTAGAAAGATCAGATCCATCTAAAGTGTACATTGCGTGGGTAAGATTCACAGCCTTTAGTATGACAAATATACATCGTGTAATTATTTCCGAATCAAAGTTTTCTTGTGTTAGTGAAATTAGCTCACCAGTTTCCCAATGTAAGTCCAACAAGTGCTTAAGTTGTTTGCGTACTAAATTTTCATTGTTATTGAATACGTTAAGGTCTGGTATCGTTTTATTTATAAACTTGTACGAAAAAATACAAGCTTGTTTAACAGACACTATTACACTTGCTGTTGATAAACAGGCGGCGTACAAAATGATGTCCGGTATGAAAAGATGTAATGTTTCAACATCTGTCAGATTATTTTGATGACTGAGGATTTGCAGGGTGATATACACAGTCAGGACTAAAGAACAGTAACGCAATTTTGGAACAGAATATATGGGTTTAACTTTTTCGAATATTTCAATAGCCAGATTTAGCATTTTAAATGTTGATTGGAAACGGAAGAGAAAAAAGCTTGCAACAATAGCACAAATGTGTAAAGCATCAACTAAGACCAAAATGGTGAATTGCAACCTTATACGCTCAAGAAAAAGGTTGGTTGCGTATACGGTATGTATAGTGAAGAATTTGACGATGATAGCACATAGTAGAACAGCAGTCCATGGCAAAGATAGTATGGAGAATTTGATATGACACCCTGAAAAAAAAAATATATATATATACAGTACAAAAGAATTAAGCAAATAATAATTATATTTTAAACACGCAGTAAATATAAACAAAAATTATTAAAAACTTGCTAAATGAAACAAATTATATATATGTTGTAGTAAAATGCCTTTTATAGGCGATGAATAGAAAAACTTAAATTTGTATTATGTTCTTAGAGGAGTTATAAACGTTTCGTGAATAATACTGATATTTATTCTGAATATGCATAAGTTTGATATATATACCTATTAAAACTGTACTATAATTTTAGAATTATGTAATTAAAAACTATTCAATCTAAATAATCTAGTTAATTTATACTGTTCAGTTGTTTTATTAATGTTATCAATTTTGTTAAAACTCATCTATTACAATAGTATTATATCAATTATTTAAGGAAACGATTTGCATTACGATGGGCTTTGATGTGTCGAATATAAAATTGTTGTTTTAACATTATATATTTCAAACTAAGTTATTTTGCATAATCCTTATGTTTTACATTATGACTAAATATATAGCCGTACAACATGTTGAAATTATAAACACAACAAACCATATCTTCCAAAATTTTCATTTGGAACACTAAAAACAGCTGGTAAAAGTCCTAATATTTTAGAAAAATAAATTGCTGGACAGAACATAGTTCGTGGAAGTACTCTTGTTGAAGACATTCTGTTCAATAAAACAGGGAGAAAGATTACTTTTTTTATGTATTATGAATCAATATTATCAATTTTGTGACATTGCCATTTAAGTAAAGTAATTGATCTACATAAACAGCCTTGTGACAGTTTTCATCCATGTAATGATAAATGTGATATTTACTTTAACAAACACTTTTGGAAATTGAATAGGTTTACCTCTATAATATAATTCTTTGATGTCGTATATAGGTGTTTGTTGTTTATAATATAAAGTCTTATATAATTTATAAAAAAACAACGGCAGATGGACTGAAAGTATAATAAAATGTTTACCGATAAATAATATAAGACAAAGAAGTATAAACATATTTCTTGCAGTTACTACTACTACAACACATTTGATTGAGTGTTTGTAAGAATTATTGAACAAAACAGTACTGTTTTCTATAAAATATACAATGTTACTTATTACATAATGTTTATTACTTATAATGTATTTATTACAATTCCATATTTAAATATCGCCAAAAAATTATATATGTTTTTTCAGAGTACGACACTATTAACAGAAGCGCTTAATGTTAATATTGGGTTAATTGGGGTTATACAATTTATTTACTTAATTCATCGCGTTATTTTAGTTTTTTAGATAGTCAATACTCATTGTTCTGTAGGGGGGGGGGGGGCATACACTACGGAATACTTACCTTCATGTTGCAGATTTGTTTGGGATATTATTAAGTATTTACTGATGTGGTTTGGAAAAAGTTCTTTCTAGCTCTATTGATCTAACGAACAGTTATATTCAAATATAGAATACATTTTAGTTTTTATCAATCCAAAATAATCCATAAATAATAATTCAATTAATGCGAAACTTGTACCAAATACTACATAACTATCATACAGTAAAGTAATCTAATTATATATATATGAACAAAATAGTTACTCATACATTTAATTTAATTCTAGCACTATTATTTTTAAATAATTAGAGTTCTGAAAATAAACTATTTCATGTTATTGAAAAATAGCATTTAACACAATTGTGTTATAAAGCTTATAATAATATTTATTTCGATGGTAGCAACGAATATCTGCCGTAAAAAACTATAATATTATAACATTACGGTTATGTTTGTCATATTAAAAGTTTCTTTTCCAAACTTTTGTTTTGTAGTACATAATATTAGCCAATTATAAAATGAGAACTCTAATTAACCATTGTGGCTTTACAAACATCAGTGAGGTGTTATTCTTTGTATTCTCATTTGACTTAGACTTTGTTTTAGGACTGTATGCATAACAATATTCAATACTTCAAAGTTCAGTTACACAATTTACCTCTATGCATTTTAATGCTAGTGAATGTAAATTACACAACAACTTTGTGTAGTATTTTGCTCAAATCATTTAACTTGTGGTTGAGTTTATTTAAATATATTTAAAAGTATGTTATCATTGGTTTTTAAATATTATAATGTAAACTGATGTTTAAATTGTGTACGTACTTTAGCGAAAGTTTTATCAGAAATAGGCCTACTTGACTTTGTTACATTAAGTGGAAATACGTATTCTAAAATAAGTGTTAGAAGTTTCTTGTAAACGTGTTATATTAGGAAAAAAGGTGTACAGCTTTAAGATTTACTAGTAGTAAAACAAACCGTCTTTAACGATATTCATACTTTCTACGCCTTAACCAATCGGTAAAACCTTTCGCTCTGTATTATGGCAATTTTATATAAAGAATTTATACAGACTTAGAGTAAAATTAAATATTTTTGTAACCATCCTGTTCTTTAGCAACATAATCAACAAGATGTTTTTAAAACCAAGAAAACAGAAAAAAAACTAAATAAAGTACTCCTTTCAGGTATTTCCAAGAAACCATAAAAAAGGATACGTTTTTTATGAAGTTCGGAAAAAAACGTTTCTATTTATTTGTTCTTACATTAAACAAATCATTTACAAACCTATATTATTGAAATTTTATCTATATTAAGGAAACGATTCCCATAAATGATTGTTATTTAAGTTTGCTTTACTTAAGATTGTTTTAAGGAAGTATTTAGGAAAACGCTATGAGAAAACCATACATTTTTGCCGTTCTTGGTAATCTCATTTTAATAGTTCAACAATTACCTATTTTTTTATAGAGCTTACAAAATTAACTAGTAAAGTTTTCAGTCATGCTAGGTTAGTTTTAAAGGTTATATTACGGTAGTGGGGTTAAGAAAGATAGTTTTAAACTTTGCTGTATCATAATTTGTTTATACCTATACAATTAATCGTTAGTAATACTATGCACAGCATTAAATGTTTAAATTAATAATTCTAAAATAATATATGTTGACTAAACCAAATCAAATGAATTATTACATTATTGGTTTTAAATATAATTGTTTACTTTACTGTAAATGCAATAAAATAGGTTTATTTTTAAAACAATAAATTAAATTTCAAAAATTAATTACAAATGTTAAGCAAATTTAATAGTTCTTACAAGTTCCATTAGACTTTTCCTTTCTTACTTTTCATTAACATCTACAAATACATATATCAATTATTACAAATATTGTGTAATGCAATAAGCTAGTAACTCACTTTAAGTAGACATCAGTTGAACATCGATAAACATATTTTCTTGGAATTGTTGTTGTTATAAAAGTGGATTTTGTAAAATTCGCAAATAACTTTAAGTGTACATGAATTTGATACATTACTATTGTTAGACATGTTTATCTCAAATTTTTCATATTATAATGGCCTTATGATAACTTGATCTTTAATCTTAAAATCATTGTTTTTATACAATAACTATTTTATATTTGAAAGTATAAAAAGAAAATTTTTCATAAATATAAAATAAAAACCTTTTTAACGAAAAACAATATACTGCCATAAACTGTGTCTATTGTAAACATCCTGGAAGGCATTGAACTTCAAGATTACAAAACAACTTTAGCATTAATATTAACAAAAACATATGGCCGAAGAATCATAAAATGATACTTGATAGCTTGCAAACTTATTTTACGTAATTTTCAATTTACGATTTCGTACAAATGGCTAGAATTAACAAACACGGAACATTGAAAAATTCGGCCACTTTCACAAGAGAATTTCATTTATTTGATCTTTGTACTTTTCAAGTTATAGTGAAACAACTTCTGTTTCAATGGAAATTAGTTCTACTTTAGCCGTTCTAGTGACCCGCTTCGCCACCAGAGGCCAGAACTCGCGGTTCCATTTTATAAACGCTCTTTTACAATCAAACAGACCGTTAGCGATAGAAGGAACAAGGTCTTGTAAAAAACCCTCGTGGACTCTTGCCGTTGGCTTTCTTGCTACTTTCTTCAGCATGTAGGCCTAGGCGAGTTATAAATAATATAATACCAAAATTTATTTTCAGTTTTTCACTTCACAATCGCACATTCAGTTCAATGAAATTTCTGTTTCATCTACACATACCAGCTAATACTGGTTCAAGAGTTCAAGTTTAAAAACGTCAGCTGCAAATCAAATTCATGAACAGCAGGTTTTTCACATAAAAAACAAAACAATAAGAACGAAAAAAATAAGTTTAAGTTGTTTAACTTACATTGATGTTTACGCTACAAACATATTATATATTGATATATATATATACACATGCACAAACAAACCTAACCTCTATGAAGCCTAAAAAATTTAACTACAAAATCGATCAAACTGAAATTAATAGGAATATTATATAATTAAAAGCAAATATTGTTTAGTTAGGGAAATAATCCGCCCATATCAAAAGCTGTTTAGTTTTAATTACTAATCAAATGACAATAAAAAATTTACTTATAATGTCTCTGAATTGTTTATGAATTTTTTTTTAAATATTTTATACCTATACAAACATGACTACAACTAAAGAACTAATTTGCGAATTTTAAAACCAGTTTGGGTTACAAAAAGTGTTTAAAAGTTTTAACTCCTTGCAACTAAAGAAAACAAGGTTGCCATTGCAACGATAATTACGTAGCGATATAGAAAAATAAAGTTTTTATCTTTGCAAATGATCACAAATAGTAATAATTAGAAAGCTGGTTTAATGTGTAAAAGGGTTTATGATCAAAATATCATTCACATTATATGATATATTTTTAATTGAAAATAACATAGGGTGTCACTACTCAGATTAAAAAATTACGTGAAACATTCAGAAACAATTTATATTTAGCAACTGAAATATATAAATAAAATAACGGATATTTATTAAAAATTTTAATTTGATTATATTTTATAAAAACTGGAGAATAACAATATATAGCCTATACATAAAATGTGCAACCGTTGAGGTGGAATAGAACCCAGGCCTCCATCGTGGAAATCAAAAGCTCTAACGACTAAACCAATTTGACAGTTTCTAACTTAGTTGTTTGTATGCTATATTGCTGAACTTCTGTTTCTATGTAGTTACAAGTTAAACTTGTAACATATTGATATATTACGAGTGGCAAGAACTACAGAAACAATGCTGTTTGTAAAATTATTTAGGATCTAAATAGAATATGTATTTAAATCTTTGACATTGAAAAAATTGCGTTTAATTAAAATTTTGTAGAAATTACGTAAAATATGTGGGCGTCAAGTGAAAGATTTATGTGTGACAAACGTAAACATATATTGCTAAAATGTTGAAATTATTGAACCGATTTTGATGAAGCTTGGCCTAAAACCTTTCAAGGAATACATACATGTCCAAAACCCAATGCATTCTTATGACTGATTCTCATGTAATAAACTAAGACAGACAGAGAGATGTTGAGTATTAATTATATAGTGTATAGACAGAGTTGCAAGGTACAAAACTGGTTTACTGTAAAACAATTAATTAAGTACTATTGGTTTGTCGAGAATAATATACAAAACAGAAGAAGTGATTGAAATTTCCAATTTCAGATTTGTTTCTTAAAATTAAAGTTTGTAAAGTACAATATAACTGTAATCAAACTGAACCTGAACAAAATGTTTTTGCAAGAGAAAATATACACAAGCAATTTTTACTGAGCTAATTAAAAGCAAGAACAAAGCAGTCTGAAACGTTATTAACAACATTTCTGTAGATTATTTCTTTGGCTTTGTGTTTCTTGGGGAGAAATTATTCCTTCAACACAAAATATATTTCTCTTGTAATACACTTGAAACTTCCTAATTTTAATTAATTTAATGAACGTATTTAGAGGTAAGTAGGTAATTTAGTTTTTTAAGAAAAAAATCTGTATTGTTTTTCTTATTGGACTTGTTTTAAATTGAATGCCCTTATTTTTTAATAACACTAATTCGTTTCAGTGAATTGAATGACATATAACATATTGCACTTTATTTTAACTCCTTAATATTGCAAAACCTAAACAAAAATAACTTTGTTATGTCATAGTTTACACGCATTAGTTTAAATTCATATTTTAAACTATTTGTACTTTTCATGCAGCTATGATGCAGGTTACTTGTGGTAAACCACGGCAAGGTAGTAACATTATTCTTCCAATATCTTAGAACATAATCTAAAAAATAACTAACTCCAAACCGTATCTTACAATAATACTTTCATAAAATAATAACAAAAAAGCATCTATTATAATTTAAGGTATCCTTAAATGGTGAAACATAGAATAATATCAATAATGATCAAATCTGTGGTCATGTAAAAGTTTTGGGAAACTTTTTGTTATCGGGCAATTTTTAAGTTTGAGTAATCAGTTTTAGTGTTTAAAATTTATAATATTTGAATAATCCTTTAAACTTTAAAATGTATGACTGAATTATTTCCAAGTCTATTATGTGTTATGATAATACAATTTTTATATTGGTGTAAGCTAAAACGTATTATACTTGATCAATCAATGCCACACTAATATGGTTACTTATAAACCTATACTTTTAGATCATTCTCAAATCCATCTAACATAACGTTTTATACCTAAAATTGTGTAACAGTTTTTTTTAAATAAAACTTGTATAACACATTTCAGTAAACAATAATTGCTGGTTCATTCGTAAACAAAACACCAATGATTACTACCATTGCTGTAAACAAATGTTTATATGAATAAGGGTTTTAAGGATCTTGTTAGTATTTTCCTTCCCGGTGTTTATCAAGATTAGGAAAACTTACTCCAAAATGTTTTGATTCAAATTTAAAACGAAAATAATAAAATTATAATAGTGGTAACAAAAGTTACTTTCAATTAGATCTACTTATAATAGATTTTAATATTTTGTATTTTCCTTAATATTCTTATATACATACAATTTAAATATATCTTAAACACAGTTAAATTCGCAACAGTAAATTAGATAGTTGTAACACTGAGCTGAGTTAGTATTTGTGTTTGATCACTCTGAAAATATTGCCCTTTAGACATATCATTGTAGAATTTACTTGTAGGCCCTATATTGAACAGTATAAACTATTAATTTGGGTAACGAACCCCATTTTGTTTATTATAATTTCGTAATACATCAATCTTACGTGTGAAAGAACATTAATAAGGACGACTTTTATTTATGAAAAATCGTAATATGGAGTAAACTACATTTTGTTAAGGACACTTATAGTTATATGATTTAAATCAAAAGTAAAAGTGTTTGTGGGAATACTTATAATAAATTTAAAAAATATAATACAGCTTATTTAAACAAGTATGCATTTTATATTGTTTGCAGAAACACGAGTGTCTCAATATTTACCTATAGATTATTTTTAAACTATAGTTATTGATTTACGTATTAAATTTTTTTGTATTAATGATGATAGTTGAGGTAGGTAGAGGCTTAAATATATCTTACGGGGTATAGCCTATTATCAACACTATGTTAACAAGTTAAATCTAAATTATAGTAATATAGTTTTATTAAAAAGTTATATCGAGTAAGGTTTGATTAAACCAAATATATTTTAATCGTTGGCTGGCACCCTCTTGATTTTATATTTATTAAATGACACAAACAAGTAATAGAAACTACAAAGAAATATATAATTCACTAGGAACACGTTAAACTATATACAACTCTAGTCTTATGATAAATGGTCCAGGAAAGAACTTCAAGGTATTTTTCAAATCACAATAAATTGAAATTTATCATTCTTTACTGCATTTAATAATTTAATTTACATTATTTAAATTTTCTGAATGTTTGTAATATCTAAAAACATATTTTTATATTTAATGTATGTAAAACATGTAGATAGAGTTTCTCTATGGCAGTTATTTACTAGAAATTACAAATTTAATAAACTCAAGAATTTGAAATAAAATACAAAATAATCGAAACATTTATTTATGTTTTAATTGATTATATATAATAACTAAAAACATTAAAAAAAACTTAATCTATCCAGTGTAAATAATAGAGGCTATTGAGAAGCGTTTAATGCATTTAAATCGATCTCAAGGAACTGGGTTCGAACCTACTCAAATTTGTTTGTAGTTAAATTTATAACAGACCGAACTGCGCCTTTACTTTTAGGCTACTCTACTTCCCCTTTTAAGTTTAGCAGTTAGGGGAAATATAACTGAAACATAGAATACATGACTGGTAAGTACATATCTAATTATTGTACCAACGCTTAAAATTTTTCTAATACATATATTCAGAGTACTGCAGGACCAATGATTATAAATTTACTGGTGCATTAAAACGAGATTTATATATTACTTTATTATTGTAATGTAAACAAAAATTGTCTTTTGGAAACCCCCTGCTTACCGACTTACTTACCTAACAGTAAAGGAAAGTTTTACGGTTTTTGAGTTTTACCAGAGAGAAAATTCTAGAAAGTTTACTTATAGAAATACTCCTCTTATAGAAATAAGAAAGTTTACTTCCCTCATACTAGGAATTTGTGTATCCTAATAGGCGTGACATCCCTTCTACTTTCTCCCTGAACTACGTTCTCAAAATGATTACATTTAACTAAGAAAGTTTCAGTTCCGTAGGGACTGCGTTTCACTTTCTTATAATTTTAATGACTTGCATACTATATAAATTTAAAATGTACTTAAACTTTAAGAGAAAACTATGGCAAATATAAATAAGTATGGTTTTGTTTCATACAAAATGTATACACTATGTTATAATTGTGATGCAAAATTGTACAAAGTTTCCATATAAAATAAAAGTGATGACAAAAAAAAAAGAACACATTTAATTGTAGGAAAAATTAAAAATTTTGCGAAAAAGTTGTAGATAATTAGTTAAATTAACTTTTTTATGTTTAACTATTTTATGTACGATCTTTGGTAGTGTCCATTTTTTATATACGAATACATTCCAGTGGTTCGACATTGTTTTGGTGCAGTCCTGGGTTTTCCATAGGCCCTCTACGCAATAGTTTTTTACAGTTTGTATTCTTTTCACATTATATTGTTTGTCGCCAGATTGACGTTAGATTATATATACTAATTAAAACAACTTATATAAACAGCAATAACGCTAATTATTATATTACTTGCAATTTAATACATCCACTCTGTAGATATACTCACGACTAATAATACTGACTGATTAATGATGGAATATTTTAATAATGTTTAGACGAATTGAATGAATAAGAAGAGTATCCCTATATTTTTTGACGGAAAAGTAAATAGTAAGACTAAATGTATCTCGGGAAATATTGAATCTTTAATGCCTTTATTCGTCGATTCCAAGACTGCATTCCCTTCATAACTTAAAAACATAAGCAAAAGATGTGTCAATCCTGAATAGCGGGCTCTACTGTATTAGTATTGCTTTTGTTTGGGAATTTCAATTTGCAATTAACAAAAAATTCTTATGTGAATAAGCATAGGTGTATTAAACGCTAATATCCTTAAAAAGGTAAAAAGGTTTTTGAGTTATGTTAATTATGTATGATTAAAAAAATTATTATTTGCAAACAACAGCAGGTCAAAAGGCATGAGCATTAGCAAATATAAGATGTTAAAAGTTAAAGTATTTAAAGTGGTCCTTTTGCTACACACGAATGAAGCTTTCACTGTGCCCACGTGACTTGAATAGTATTTTCTTGTTCTAGTTAGTTTCCTAATGGTATAATGTAAATTTAAAGGCTACAAAGTGAGAAAGCTTCCCAATCCAATTTAAAGCGATAATATGTTATGTTAATTTGAGTTATGTGATACCCTCACCTTTTATTAACCTATTAGTATTCGCTGACGGTGTACCTTACTTACTTTTTCTTTCTCACAGTACGGCTTTGCATTTTAATTAAAGTTGTGTTTCGTATTATTTTAGAAAAAAAATCTTTATGTGTCATTGAGACAATACCATAATAATAATAAATATTTACGTTTAAAATACAAAACTTTTTAAAATTAAACTTACAATACTAACCAAAATAAAACAACAATCTCCATGAAAATATAGGAAACACTAATAGGCTTAGCCTGTTTCAGGATCTCCAATCTAACAATCCCTAAAGTGATAAAATGATTACACTAGAAAATAAAATAGAGTGCCATTACATATATAAAAAAGGTAGAATCTATGAAATTCATCATGAACTAAAAGTATATTTATAATAAAATTCACAAATTTTGGCGAATTATTTGAGCACATTGATATTACAAAAGTCTTCTCCTAACTAAATCTCAACAAAACAAGCAAGACTCAACGAATAACAAAGATTTACAACATTAAACAAAAACTTTTAAAAACCCTCCACATCATCGGGAGAAAATAATCACATTTTCAGTTGCATTAGAAATTATGTTTAAGATCTGAAGTTTTTAAAAAAAATGATGGAATCGTATTAAAACATTTTGGTGCAGAATGCAAATGAAATCTTACAAAAGCTTCTTTAAAGGATGAAGCAAATCTCTATTATATTTAGACCGCAGTCTTAGTCGGTATAAACTCTTGTTAGAAACATTGTGTCAAACTCTAAGATAAAATAATTTTAATACTTTTAAAGTAAATTAGGAAATTTTAACTGCCCAAACAGTGGTAAAGCATATTCATTTCAATATGCATCCTATGAGATGTTTCAGTTGTATCATTATCTAACTTTTTTTATATAGGAAATGTATAAAATGTTTACTTAAAAACATAGTAAATAATAATATTAGGTGAATTACACCAATAAAAAAATTACCAATAAACTAAAATAGGACGAACGAATTAAACTAAGTAAAAACAAAGAAATGTCATTAAACAAACATTGAACGAAATATATAAATACAACTTAAATTAAATGTGTTACTGTAAATACAATTAAAGCAATAAGTCTATCATAACACATGACACACAAAAATAAAAAAAATAAAAAATAAGTTTTTATGTGAAATTTGAAATGACAAAATTACAAATGTATTATTTAAAATACACACACAAAAAAGAAACAAGTGCATTAATCTTAAATATAGGTAAAGTACATTAAGCAAAAAGTTTTTTTTTTTTTTAAATATACACAAATACGAAACATAAGAAAATGTTTAAACTGTTTCTTTATAAACTTCATTTTGTTTATATTTGATATTTAAAAAGCGTGTTTAGTTGTTACATGTATTTCTACAGTTTTACTGACAGAATTTTAATATGTTACTGTTCTTGAAAAACGATTCATAAAAATATTTTAGCAGTATGTAGTAAAATTGCCACAATCTTGGATTGTGTATGAAAGGGACCCCTAATCTTTATTTGTTGTGACTAACATCTGGAGTAGGTCCCACAATACAAAATATAAACCTCTGTTGCTTTAGTGTATAACCTACACTCTTTTAAAAGTTCATATAAAAGAGATGAACACATTTTTCTTAGAGAAAATCGTGTAAACATTATTTGTTTTATTTACAAAAATATATATAATGTATCACATCGGATTCTGCACATGAAAATTAATGAATACGTTATGTCTTATTGAATTTCAAACTTGATTTTAACCCTATAAATATAAAAACTCATTTAATAAACAACAAACCTTTTATTTATAATCATAGCTATTATTTTTAGAATATTAATTGATAAAACCAATTTTAACAACTTATTTCTTCATCGTTTCGTATAAAATAAAGTGGTTAAAACATGGCGAAGATTCAGAAACGAAATTAGTTCTTTATTGTATATAAGGCCAGTAAAAAGTTTTCTCTGATATAAATGCTCTGTAAAATATTAAAATAATATTGCACTTTAAAATATAGTGATAATATATATATTACATATTATTTATTTAGAAACAATGCAAATTATTATACTAGCCCTAATTGGACATCATTTTGTTATTCACTGGCATGGTGAATAACAAAATAATATGGCCAAAGTTTCAGATGTTTAAAACCAAATTTAATTTAATTTTAATTACTGTGATATAGTGAAGGATGAATAAATTTTAAAATAATTGACTTCTAGCATATGAAGGGAAATATAGGATATATGAAAAGTGTTTTGTTAGTGAAAAAGTACTTTACAGTATTAATAGAGAAAGTAACATCATTAATACATCAGACATTTTATTTATTACTCTTATAAATGTCATCATTTTATTATAAAATTTATGGGATTTACCATCGAACTATAAATTGACAAAAAAACTCAAAATTAAGATAAATATTTATTTTAGGCAGTGCTATCAGTAAAATGGATTAACATTTTATTTTTTGAAATGTTTTCCTTGATTTTAATATAGTAATTATTGTTTGGTAAACACTAAAACCTCAAACTATACAACAATTGAAGATTGATAACCAATACTATTTCCCTACTTTATGGAGGTGACAGCTCAATTATTAAGGATTTCTTCTTTTTATAATGACTGAACTTCCTTCTTTTAATATTGTTACTATGTTTTATATATCCAAACAGTTTGAAAACAGTGTATGTGTTGTGTAAACACAATGCAAGCCCTAAATTTCTAAGCGTAAAATAAATTTTGATTACTTTTATTAAACAAATTTACGTAGTTTTATTAGTCTAAAGCAAAATTGAATGCTGTTATTTAATAAGAGGCAATTATATATGGTTACTTCAAACACAAACCTATAACAAACGTTACATTTTAGTTTTGTATTGTCTGCATTAAATTTTACAATTAATGCTATGTTTGCATTTATAGACATTTTTGTATACATCTTTGTTATTTTCCTACTATCAATACGTAAAATAAAGCTTCTGTGGATGTAGTTTCACAGTGGTAACAACTTAATTGCAGTCTGTAATAAAGGAGAGACCTAATGCTATACTAATGGACCTGGAAAAGCTTTGCCACTGCTTGAATTGGGGTGGCAATCCCATTTCGTCCCTTTGACTTAAATAAATGAATTGCACATATATTTTTTACATCAATTAACCCATTTAGGACCAAATTATTTTTGTGTTTATAAATTAGTGTTTTTTATGTCATTCTACTTAAAACATATAGTTTGATTAATTATTTATTGTTTTTGTCAAATTTTGATTTTAGTTTTTAAAAAAACCCATGTTCCAATAATGGAACAACGGTCTCTAAAGGGTACGTAGAATATTTCTTATATTTAATCCATAAACATAGAAGTTTTGATGATTATCGACGTAAAAAGGCAGAATAAATCAATTAAAATACTTTTATATTGTTTACTAAGAACATACCATTTTAAAAACAATTGAAAAATATAAAAAAATTTATAAAAGACTAATTCAACAAATCAATTAAATTACGTAATTGTTTTCATCTAGTCAATCAACACCACCCATGTAATTGTTATAAAGAGCAATACATGATGGCTGGTCAACATTTATATTTCTTTTCAGTCGAACTTTATTGATTGGTTTATTCCACAAAGTGTAGAAGCCACTGTTACAACATTATTATCGTTGTACCTAACTAAGAGTTATTTCAGATTTTGACTCTGTCAACTTTTCAAAGGAACCTCTAGGTTTTTTTTTTTGTATTATCTTTACATCCAAGAGGAGCTTTCTCTATACGATTAACACGAATAGTTCCTGTTCCATAGTGTGTCCCTTCTACTTTAGCATTTCAAGAAGAGTAACAGAAATTAAAAAATTGTCAAAATATAATCTATAGCCATCTTTTCTTGTAGGTAGTATTTCGGACAACCACAGAGCCTCCTGATCCTACTTCTGGATATTTATAACCTGTGGCGGCGCCTTTATGCGCTGAACTAGATACCCAAATCTCGTACTAAGACACCATGCTTTGTACCCAAAACGAATTGGCTTCCCATGTATATGCTGCTTGGCAGCATGACGTCCGTCATAAGGGATCATGGATTCATCCATGGATAAACTTGCATCACCTGCAAAAAACTTTACCCATCTTTCATTCAGCATTTGCCAAAGTATCTCGTCTAATGTGTATCTGAAAATAAAAGAAAGAAAAATGTATAGTTTATGTGAAAAAACACACATATTTTGTAAAAATCACAAACGACTATACTTTTACGTTCAATATAATCATTGCGACGTAAAAAAAATGGGTTACACTTAGGCTAGACTCATTATTGTTTGTATATCTATTTTATATGTATAGAAAAAAAATGGTTGATTCACAAAGTATAAATACAATAATGATATTGTTATATATTGTAAAGAAAATACAATATATTATAATTAGTATCAAAATAATCTGGCCTACACATAACACAAATAAAAATCACAAAAAATAGCCTAACAAAATAAGTTTTAAATAATAATATTAGGACAATTTTATTATATAAAAGACATTATAATCCATTTCCTGTTATAAAAATACTTTATTACCTGTAGATAAATTGAAAAATAATTTTAGTATAAAATATTTCCATGCTACCATTCAGGCCCGTTGTTCCATTATTGGAACACAGCATTTTTGAAGGTTATAAAATTGATATTTGTTAAGTTTGTGTTGATATAAATATGTTACACATTAAAACACTTCATATTGTAAATAACTACAAGAAATTAATCAAATTAAAGCTATAATAACAGAAGGAAATACTTACGTATTATATGATGACATGATGGTAAAATATAGAGATCTTGAAATGCAGGAAAACAATAAACAATCAACTACAAAATGGATGACAGCACTAATTCTGCAAACAGTGTGGTCAACTGAAACAGCTGATGCAAAAATGCAATAACTTTCAAAACGAACATCTTAGTTATTAACTTTTAAAATTGTTCCATTTTTGGAAAAACGGTCTTAAATAATTTTAATAATCTTAAATAATAATAATATTAAATAATTTTAGATTTATAGTTTGTAGGAATTTAGTACAGTTAATTGTTATTGTATAAGGGTAGCTACCCTATTAATTTTTTTTCTTTGTAGTGACGATATTCTCTGAAAAAATAATTTTACTAATATGTGTAAATTGTGAAATTTTAGTAAAGTTAATTGATTATTTTTTGAGAATATCGAGAAAGTAAGTGGATTATTATTGAATTTTAAGGGTAGTCATTATATTTCATCCCTTTGACTTAACTCACTGTAATATCAAAAAATTGACAAAAGTTAAAAAAAAATGTTGTCGCCTAGTTTAGTTCCTTGTTCTTTTCTGAACAATTTGATATATAATAAGTATAGGTATTATGCTTATAATTAGTTTATTTTATCTAAAAACGAAACGCTTACACATATTTCAGGCATACAGATGTACATATTCTCCAAATAACTTAGTCTTTTCTAGGCTATATACCCTTAAAAATTCGTTGAAAAAAGTTATTACAAAAACGCAAGTTATTTTGTTTGTATCTCCGAAATGGCTGGTCCTATCGACTTGAAAATGGTCTCATTCGATTCAGCGTCCAAAAGAATGTCAAAAAAGATACCCCACTCAACTTTTTCCATTTTTTCAAAAATTAACCCCAAAAACGCCCTTTTTGGGGGCAAAAATGACTTTTTTTAAACTAGCCGTGTTTGGTATCGACCTTGACATTTTTGGGGGTGAAAAATCGATTGAGACCAAAATCAGGTCCGTGGGATTAACCGTTTTGAAGTTAGTACCGCTTTCTTCGAAACGGATACTCCTATTAAATCGAAAATGGTATCATCAATCTCTCGCTCGAAAAATTTGGTAATTGATACAGCATCTATTTTGGTAAGGAAAGTTGTGTGATGTGCACACCAGATGTTTTTTTTAAAGTTGTAATTTTAGAGAAGAAAATAATATACTATACGTAGGATTACTTAGATTAATTAATTAAAAATGCTTTATATATAATAAGGATACATGATTATATATAATGGTTATGGAAATGTAGGTACTTCATAACTCTGCCGTGAAAAGATTTACTTCGATGTTGAAGGGTCTACAACGGTAAATATATAATATTTCCACCACGCAGCTGAACCGCTGACATGAGTTGAGAAAATTTCCAAAATTAAGTTTATAGGCCTATGTTTTAGGGTTTCAACCAACAATTTGGGAAATAGGTCTATTCACGACGGTGCTGAATAGCTGCAAAATGATTCGCACGCCATTCCGCATATTGGGAGTATCTTCAATACCGGTACACAATGCATTACGTGCTTCGCCCGCTAACCCTCGTATGGAGTATCTTCAACACACAAAGCATTGCGTAATTCGCACGCCAACCCTCGTATTGGGAGTATCTTCAATACACAATGCATTGCGTGCTTCGCACGCCAAACCCACGGTAGAATCCGCCTCATGGCTTTGAATCGGGTATTTCTATGGTATTTAACGTTTTGATCGATTTTGGGAGAACGAAGCGAGCTATAAGGTCGCGTAAAAAACAAAATGTGCAGAATAACATCCTACATTTTTATTTATTAAAAAAAACTAAGAACAAAATCATTCTCGAAGGACAAATCTCAAAAAATAGTTACTTCAAGTCAAAAAACGTACTTGCGATTGTTGGATTTTTTAGCTAGCGAAGTCCTCCAAGCTACGTAGACAACCAACATGTGTACCAAATTTAAACCAAATCGGTCTTAAAATGTGGCCGCTAGAGGGCGAACACATATATACATGTGTATACGTGTTCTGGAGACGATGATCGGTGCTACTTTGTTACTCCCGACCTTGGGTCTTATCATAAGGGCCATGCAATAGCTCATTTTTCCTATGGAAATTCGCTAATAATATACTGTACTGATATAATATATAAAATTCAGTTTACGTTCTGAAAATGTTATTTTACTATCTATTGCAAATACTATCTTACCCGAACGCCTTTACAAATGATTTACAACCACTAAACTACATACTACTGTACTTGCGTATAGTACTTTATGAGATTTTTTAAACATTTGCTACTCTAGATTGAATTTTATTTATAATTTGATTTAAAATTAAAGACATATAAGTTGCAGTTTATAACGAAATGTTCTCAGTCTCTTTTGCCTTTCAGTAACACCTGATAAAAGTTTGTCTGAAATAACTTTGTAGTAACATGTGTTATTGACAGGATTCAAGTACAGTTTCATACTTTATAGTTGTTGCTAGTCGTAAAATATATCAACTTCTTATTTATAAGTTGTTGCACCCGGTAAGCAGATCGTATAATGTCTCCAAAATCAAATTACAAACAAAAAACAAATAATGCAATTACTAACATATAATATTTAAATAATTAATATTTACGATAGTAATTTACTATTGTAGTTATAATTACTAATTTATATTATTGCTTTTTGAAGTACTTGTCAACCTAAATGTTTCATTACTCATCAACTCAAATTGCTTACAACATTCTGATTAAAAGTAGTTATTATACTTATATTATGTACACTTAAACTATAACTAATACGTAATAATACTTTAAAATTACCTAATAAGACAGTTGTAATGTAGATTAATCAACAACGTCACGTTAATTCGTGTACTAGAAATCCTAGCCCAAATTACATGCTTTGCAAATTTAGCTTGCTTTTGAAGGTTTTACTCAGTGTATAATAAAATAATTAACTTAAAGTTTTGAGGTTGATTTCATGAACTTAAATATTGCAAAGTCGAGTTTCCGTAGCTGGCAGCTACTAATCGAATTGACCTAAATATTTATTGGGTTTTTAAAGTTAATATTTTAGAATATATTATTATAACTTTATAAATTGTTAATTGAAAACTTTAAACTGTGTCAAATTCGATTTGCTGTATTTTAATTTCTGTTAAAGTAGAACTTTAGACCAATAGTACTAAGTGAAATCATACAAAATATCTTGCGCTATTTGCCATAGGAAAGATGAACTTTTGCAGCGACTCTTATGCTGAGAACTAAGGGTGGGTGTAGTCAATGAACACCCATCATAGTCCTCAGACCACACTTTTTGTTCACACTATAAATGACGAATTTTACGACCATTTAGTCCAAATTTGGTACTCACGTCTGTTTTCTAAGTTGCTAGGACTAGTTAGATATCAAAAATCCAACAACCAAAAGTAATTTGTTTTAAAGTTGTTTTGAGCTGGAATGAAAATTTTTAGGGTTTATTTAAAATAATTATTACAGGATTAGATTATTCTGAACATTTTGTTTTTCTACACGACCTTATAGCTCGTCTTGTTCTCCCAAAATCGATCAGAATATAAAACACTATAAAATTACTCGGTTCAAATCCATAGGGCGGAATATACCATGTGGGAGATTCTGTTAAGAGGACGACACATAGTTTGTCCTCTGAGAGAGAAGCGAAGCTGTCCTATCCATCAAGATTAAGGGTCGGCTCTAGTAAAACAGAAAGCAACCTGCAACTCCAGCGTAGCGGCGGTAGGTTACGCGGACATTGCTCATCCTAAATCCATTTAAAACCCACAATTGTTCAAATAGCGTTTTTTAAAAAATACCAAACTCTTGGGGACAAAATTCTTCATCCGAATGGCTTGGTAATTTTTCGCTATAATTAATAGTTACAACGTCAAAACAAATCGACAGTAGTGGTGCTTCTGGACTTTGAGGCTGCTTTTGACAAGGTACCGCATAAAACTATACTTTTACAAAGCGCGAAAATGGGACTGAGGGGCAACACCCTCAGGGATCTTAAAAATTTCCTCAGTGAAAGGCTAGTGAGAACGACCGTAAATGGAAAGCTATCGAAATCTGTTAAGTTGGAGAATGGAATAATACAGGGTTCAACCATAAGCCCAACACTGTTTAACATCGCCCTACACGACTTGAACAGTGCTCTGCCTGAGGGAGTGGACCTGGTGGTGTTTGCTGACGACGTTACCATGTTCGCCGTGGACGGCTCACTGGACAAAGCCTGCGCTCTCATTCAAAGAGCGCTGGACGGGGTGGTCAAGTGGTGCTTGAAGTGTTCCTTAACAATATCGACAGCAAAGACGGAATGTGCATTCTTTACAAGACGCAACACGCTTAAAGAATACAAACCGCGACTGCTTATAAAGAACCGTGAACTGAGGGTGAATGAATGCCCAAAGCTCCTGGGAGTATACCTTGATCCAAAGCTACTATGTAACAAACATACTGACGAGGTAAGAAATCAATACAGCAAAAGAGTAAACACCATCAAAGCAGTTGCAAACAGAAATTGGGGAGCGGACACATCAACACTCAGGATGCTTTACTCCTCCTATGAGCGGCCTAAGATGTTGTACTGTAGCGAAGTTTGGGGCTCTGCGGCATGCACGCACTTAAAAAAGATCCAGCAAATCCAATCAGCCGCCCTCAGAATAATACTGGGCTGCAGAAGTACGTCTCCAATAGCGGCAATGGAAATTAAAGCACACCTTGAGCCTATTGACCTCCTTATAGAAAAAAACATTTTGACCAAATGGATCAAGACACAGACTCTCCCAAATGATCACCCCTTGTTCACACTGGCACCGAAATCAACCAGACAGTTTTTCACGTGTCGGGTGGACGCCATGAAAATGTTTGCAGAATCAATTATACCGGAACCTATACCAATGGTACACAGCTGGCCACCATGGAGGGAAGCGGAGGTCACAGCATACACCGAACTACCATCTGGAAACTCCAAAAGTACCTCCGAAGATCTTAATTTACTAAAAGCAGAGACACTGGAAATGATAGAGGAGAGATACCGAGACCATACGAGGATCTACACGGATGGATCCGTCGATCTGAAGCAGACAAAATCTGGTGCAGGTTATTATAACGACAAAACGAAAGAACGTTTCTACGCACCGGCAAACTCGGCATCGAGCATGGATGCAGAATTGTTGGCCCTCAATGCGGCGCTGGTGGGCTGCGGGCAGGTGCCGGACTCAAGGATATGTATTCTTACGGACTCTAAGTCGACCATTGAGGCAATTCAAAAAGACACACCTGACGACTACAACTTCCGGACGAGTGAAATAAAGAACTTTTTAGGAGCCCTAAAGGGGACTGGAAAAACCATAGTCTTCCAGTGGATTCCATCGCACTGTGGATTGCAGGGAAATGAACTGGCGGACCAAATAGCTAAAAGTGCGGCTGAGATGCACCCGTCCCATCCACAAAATTCTATCTCAGCAAATGCAAAAGGAAGATTGAAAGATTTGTAATGGAGAAATGGACTGAGAGATGGAAGCAAGAAGCAGTTGGACGGTCTCTGTTTAAAATCCAGGAAACACCTACCGCACCAAACTGGTATAGAGGGGTCTCCCGCAGAGTTGCTACGTTTATGGCAAGAGCTCGAATGGGACACGCGGTGACAAACAGCTACCTAAGAAGATTTCGACTGAATGAAACCGACAGATGCGAGAGGTGCGGCGTCGAAGAGGAGACCATAGGCCACATACTGTTGGAGTGCACCTCGGAGAACAGAATGAGAGATTCTCTCAGAGAAGCTTTAAAGGACAGCCAAAACAAATTGGAAGACGCACTGCGGAACAAGAGATATTGGGCATTGGCGGCTGCGGCATATCATGGTCATCGAGTCGTCGGCATTACCTGAGGCCGGAAGCTCGTATGAAGAAGTAAGAAGAAGTAAGTAATAGTTACAACGTAAACAAATATTTAAAGTCACCCTATAGCGGCGATAGGTTACACGGACATTGCTCAGCCTAAATCCATTTAAAACCCGCAATTGTTCAAATAGCGTTTTAAAAAAAATACCAAACTCTTGGGAACGAAATTCTTCATGCGAATGGCTTGGTAGTTTTTCGCTATAATTAATAGTGACAACATAAAAAAATATTAAAAATCAACGTTTTAAATTGTTAATAAATATTAAACAACATTTTTTTCTTAGTTTTGGAAAAGCCATTTGCATGCATATTGGCCATAGCTTTAAAATGACATATCGTTCATAACTATCCGATCAAAAATAAAGGAAAAATGTGGATTTTAATTTAACATTGGTCTTATGGAGTGTCAGCCAACATGGCCGACAGTTAGAGCCGACCCTTAAGGGGCAGAAGCGGATCGAAGCAGGTCGTGAAGTGTTGCTGGAGGTTGAGGTGCAAACAAATTCTATTTATATATTTCGTGTACGCATGCAGCTATTCAACGTCTTTGTGAGTATAATAATATCTCAAATAGTTGGTTGGAACCCTAAAACATATAAACTTTATTTTGGATATTCGCTCAACTGACGTCAGCGGTTCAGCGGTGTGGTCGACTTATTTTCATTTGAATATCTATCTTTAGTAGTTTCTTTACGATCTCACACCATACAGCAAAGTTTCATTTGATAGGGGTATGTTGGGCTTAGGTTACATTATTACGCTTTTCACATTTTCATTGAATGTCAGTCACAAATTCCTCATCTCAAACTCGTAAGCTACTTAGCTACACTTGTCACACGTCCACAGGATACAAATAATGTCAAAGGATGTAGTTATTTGTTTATTTTTACTTCCGTCACCGATAATTGATTCAATGTATACTTAGTTTATTTGTGATTTTTTAATTGTAGATTTTAAAAAAAATTACTAATGAAATTGTTCAAACATTTACTATAGATTATTTTGAGGGAATAGGTTGCAACATACTTCCTCCATAGATATTTTAACGTTAATTATTATATTTTAATACAAGTATAATATGTTAATATTAATTTACGTTTTAAAAGTTATTAGAATGTACCGAATCTTGTATACTATTGTTATAAAATTGAATCAATTGTTTAATGTATTTACAAGCTTTAATAGCAAAAGAACTATAGATGTGCTTTTGTGACTTGTAAAGTTTAATAGTAAACTGTAAGGCATCACAGCAGATATAATGGAACACTCATTTGACAAGGAAAACTGAGAATAAACATTAATATAATTAAAATCAGAGCAGCAACTTTGACAGTGCTACAATCAGACTGCCAATCAAAAAAATTCGTCTAATAAAACTGGCAGTAAACAATAAATCTAAATAAATCTAGATAAAACTCAAATTAATTCATTTTTGTTGATATATTTCAGTAATGAAAATCTACACTATAAGAATAATAAATCTATTCTGAAATTAATAACTTTCTTATTCACAAATACAATATTGGAATGCAAAAATGTAGAAAATAATGACAGTAAGTAGTTTATGAATTTCACAATCATTACTTTTAGAAAATCCTTTTTAATATTTTAAAGTAAAATAATAAATTTATTTTATTACTTTTATTTAAATTTTAAAAAAACATTAAGCTAGTTTTTAAAGTTATTAATTATTATTCTTGTAACATTCTCTTCCAGACCACTACTAATTGAAACTAGATGGAGTATAAACACCTTTCGTGCAATTAAATCTAATCACTAGATTCATGTAATTTCGAACTTTTATTCATTCTCATGTTACACATTTAGCACAATCTGTTATAGATGGGCAGGTGGTATAGTTAATTGGCCCCTCGGCGTCTGATTCTAGCTGCGCATTCTCGGTGCAATCACTTGAACCAGTAGAAATAGTTGTCAAACGAGCCTAAAGAGCGTGGTGGGGTGAATCGAGCAATGCGAACTAGTAGCATTGAAGAAACAACACTACTTGTTTCTTCAATGCTTGCAGTAAGGTTGGCAAAGTTCTTTGACTAAAACTCCTAAAATTGAGTCACTTTTGAGTAATCTTCTTCTGTACTCTACACAATATCATTTAATTTCAAGATGGTGAGACTCCTTTTTTTGCTGTTTGAATGCGCCCCATCTGAAGGTTCCTCATAATACCACCCTCGTTTTTTTCAACATAATTGATAAAATCTAGTATTTATCTACGTTCAATGTAAATATCAATTTGTGACATTGATTTTTTTGAATTATTTTATGATGAAGATGTGCTAAACTCAGTCATGGCGTAATCAAAAAATGAATTTAAAACAATTTCGCTATGCCTCGATTATCTTCTTACGATAAATCTGTGGAAGACGTCATCAACATAAAGTTGGGACGGAAGATGGTCATGCCAGCTGATGTTAAAGAAGTACTTGTCCAGTATTGGCTGATTATGGAGTATTAGTTTAATTTCTACACAAGACGTTCACAGTATAGCATACCAACTGCCCGAAATGAATAATATTTGTCACTCATTTTCGCCATAAAAATGTTTCGTCTACTTTAAACCTTCTGCAATACTTTTTTCTAGGCTAACAAGTTAAATCATAATGCTGTTGATAGCATCTAAGACATACTTAAATTCAAACCAAAGAATCAGATCTAACTCACAGAGTTTTTGATTTGGAAGAGTCCAGAACATCAATGGAAGAAGAAACATAGAGGTTGGTATCACAGTAAAATAATAATTAGTACTTTAACAGCAGCTAAACATATCTTTGGTTATAGGTGTTTTATACATGAGTGCAGGTGATACATTGTTAAATCCTTTATTATTATTTCCTAGGATTAATATAACAGAAATATTGATTAAAGAATAAATTGAAGGACTTTGCTCTATTGGAAGGTTACCATCTATATGGGTGAATTCAAATAATTTGTAAACGCATACGCAGAAATATAGTTGCTTATTCTGAACAAAAAAAAATATAAACAAAATTAATATTAAACTTATCAAACTTTATTTCACGATTGCTAGCCTACCCTCACATACTAAACCTTTACTTTAGCCAAAGGGGCTCCATGCGTCCCCTAAACAATGCTACACTAAGATCATCAACCATGGATATTGCTCAACAATAGATCTATCGAGCTTCAAAGGAATTGCAAAGATTTTTTGGCATAGTGTATTCGAAATATCGAACTCTAGAAATAGCTATTCACGACTACCAGGACACTCTGATTTTGAATTTTATTAAAATATTCACAGATTTTACATTCGCTCCATCGAAACCTGAATTATTAAATTTGAAAACTCTCAGATAAACAAGGGTCTGCAGCAAACAACCAGCGTCTTCATGACTGTACACAATTGTGGTTCCAGGACACCCCATTCCCTTCAACGGTAAAACTACATACCCCTGAAACTACCGAAACAAAATTTACTCATTAATCGACAATACTATACTCCAGCTAAAACAAAACTGACGTAAAAGAAGCTGGACCCTTGAGATGTTCATCTTTAAAGAGTTATCACACATATTTTTTGAATCTATTTTCCATTGCACAATAAAAAAAAATATTACAAAATAAAAAGCCACGTTGGCAAACGATAGTCCTAAACCTATTAAATAATCTTTTGTTACATCATCCCCTATATGCAATATCCAGAAGAGACTGAAAGATAAAGATAAAAGAACTAGTTGAAACAGTCAAATCTAGACAAAGGAAATTTAGTGATGCAGGTAAATGTCAGAGTCAAAAAGAATGATAACTTTTCAAGAAGAGTCAAATGAAGAGCCAATTTATAATAGTGATTGAAGGGAGTATCTTTCAGAAATTAAACGGCTATCGTTGTTAATGAGAATGACGAAGCTTGTTGTGTTTTTTAAGAAGATAAATTGTCTGACAACTCCAGGGGTGAAGTTTGCTTTAAACGTATAAAGTGTAAAATGTGTTCACACATGGATGTGCTGAGTGTGAGGAAGACGTAATGTGTAAATAGCATCATAACTAAAATTGTAAGAAGACTATTTATTTTGTTTAAATCGACGAACTTTTTGGCTGAATAAACATGTTTTTTTGCGGTATTTGTGCTTCTTATTAAAAAAAAAACACACTTGGGCCCCTGTAACCAACATAAAACGTAATTCTAAAAAAACAATACATAAAAGGAAAAACAAATTTATATTTTTCACACTAGTATAAAAACATAAACCGCTAACAAATTATTGAAATAGGTATTAGAGACTAAATATATTAAAATTTTTAGGGTTTTGTTTGTCAAAACAAATTAGATATTAATAAAAATAATGGGGGATGATGTTTACTTTGCCTACAGTAGTATTAAACTTTACAAGTTTTTCAAGTATATTTACAAATAGAGTTCTATTTATAGATGTACTAACCACTTACAAGGCTAATCAGTATTACATAAACTTTTAACAAAGTTGACGTTGCTACCATGAAAATAAAAATATATTACAATTAGGATAAGTACTGGTTACTTAAAGTTTAACGAATCTTGCAAAGACATATGGACTATTACGTCATATTCGGTTACGAATAAAATTAAACTGATTTAAATAAAAAACCCGAACCACAAAACAAGGAGCAAAAACTATAACTAAACAACTAAATTGTAAGTTAAGTTTAATACCTTACCCTTATGTACATTTCGATGACATGGTCATCATCCACAGAGGGTTTAAATTAAATCCTCAGTAGTGTTAAAACCCTCTGAGGATTATGACCATGTCATCGAAATGTACATAAGGGTAAGGTATTAAACTTAACTTAAAATTTAGTTGTTTAGTTATAGTTTTTGCTCCTTGTTTTGTGGTTCGGGTTTTTTATTTAAATCAGTGTGATTTTGTCGCCACAGTGCTCTTTTATTTGTTTGATAAAATTAAAGTTTAAAAGTTAGATGAATTACGAAATACTATTTATACATTCTTTAGATTTATGATTTTAGGTTTTAATAAAATCTACTTTCAAATAGTCGGCTATCTATAGTACATTGTTTTCTGCATGCTTAGTGTTGTTATTTAAAACCTAGTTGGTTATTTTTCTACACTATGCTTACATTTATGCCATATTATAACTTGTAGAACGTTTATATTTCCAATATTATTTATTGAAATTAAATCGTACATATAGTTTTTACTTCTTAGATTTTTAAAATAATGATTAGGAACAACTTTTTCATATTTTTGTAATTCTTTGTCTCCGTTATATTGACATTTGAACCCTTTTTAAAATATTTAACCAAATTATTTAGTTTGTATTAAATTAGATTGATTTGCCGAACTGCGACCGTAGGCTAATATTACTTCTGTTCTTTCAATAGGAAATGTCACTATTGTGATCAAAAGAAAGAAAGCGAATTTTGTTACAATAAGTGAAGCCAGATAGGATGATTCTAAAATCACAGTGCGAGAAGAGAAACTATAACAAATTAAAATTCTTATTTACTAGTAAATGTTTGCTTTATAACAGTTACTAACTGACCGAGTTATCCACACAGGATTAAAAACAATCATTTGTGGCACCTTTATACTGCCAAATGCAACCAGCAATGCACCATATTTGTTGTGCGTGCATCCTGAAAATGTGTAGGAGTAGCTGATTGTTAGATAAAAAAAAACCAAATTACTTCGCTAGCACATCCAGACTGAAAGTCTAAATGGCGTTTAAATGCGTTTAAATGGCAAACACATGTTTTAAAATAAGGTTGCTCTCTTATAATTACAAACATAAATATATTTTTTAATAATTTTCACTTTTCAACTATCATACTACGATAAATTAATATAGTATTTTACTAAGTTTCTTTCCCACTATAATAGCCTATGCTATTGAGTAACTACTATTTTCATTCTCACTTTAATACTAGCTACATCTACAATATACACATTATCTTTTACAATATAAAGATATATTTTCTTCTCAATTTATTATATTAATTAAGAGGAGAAATAAATTCTTTCTTAGAAAAAGCACGTTTTATTAATTGGCCGTGCTGTTTAATTTCAGAACTATTATAAACTTATCGTTGCTTGAAGTGACGAATATTACGGGAATAATAGGTTATATATATTTTGTATTTGGATTTTAATTTCACCTACTAACAAAAAAGTACAATGTATAACTCTATTAATAATTTAAATTGAATGTTTATAATTTAGTATTGACAAATACAATACAGCTAACTTAGTGTAGTTCAAGGCCTTAACGGATTTAGAGCTGTTGTGTCAAATATCGACATTGTCACAGATACTGATAGGAAATAATTGTTTTGTGGCAATATGATATATTGATACCTAAATGACAGGAACAAGATAGAGTTAGAAGCATTGGAGTTTTACCTTTGTATTTCATACTCTGTATCTTCACTAAATACAATGAACCATTTTAATTTCGAATAATAAACCTAATAACCAAAACAAAAATAAAAAGATGCTTTAATAATAAAAAAAAAAGTTTTATCACATAAATTTTATTTTGAAATGAGTGGTTGAAGTTTAACGTTACATTTCAAAAATACTTTATTGTATATTGTCATGTATATTATTGTATCAGTGCAATCTGGTTTTTTGCTTTTATTTTGCTTCTTGATAATAAAATTGTGGTGTTATACTTGACATACTGCTTAATAGCTGTACTTAGGTATTGTAAAATAAATACAATGCAGGTATAATAAAATACAACATCAACTAATATATCTTTCACTTTTAGATGTTGAATATTGGAATGTTTTGTAAAAATACTACATAAAATATTCTTTAAAACACTATTGCATTACTGTAAAATACTAAAATATATAAAAAAAAAATGCAATATATATTTATATCATAAACTAAAAGTAAAACAACAAAAATACGCTTTTAGTGTCATATTTGTTTTCAATGTTTGCCATTAAACACTCAAATCAAATATTCTGAAAGGTTCCAGGCTTTTAAAGCGCGCAAAGTAGAAAATGTAAACACTTTATACGTCGTGTTAAAAGATTTGTTGTATTTAATTGGATTTCAAAGACAATGGTTCTCTTAGTTGACTTTACAGGTTATAACAATAAAGGTTACCTCGACCACATTAAGATATGATTTAATGCATTTCTACATTAACTATGTTTAGGTAAATTAATATGTACAATCCCGTTAACTGTAGAATATCAGATTCCTACAAATTTACTTGAACATATTTTACAGAAATTGTACAACTGCTTAAAAAAATAGTAAGTAAGTAATAATCTCACATACAAATGACTTAATTATAAGAAAACGTACATATTTTTTAGTGTTAAATTGTATATAATGTATATGCACGGTCAATATTTGCATGCTTATTCAAAATATTGTGTAGATGGATGTTAAGCGGACATTTAAATTTAAAATGTAGATAATTAGACCAATGATATTATTTTAAATTTAAACTTGTTTATCTTAAATTTTTAAACTTGTACAATTTCTGTAAAATATTTTCAGGACAATTTGCTAGATTAAGATATGTTGTAATTGTAATATAAACATGTAAAAAAAAGATAGCAGTCGCGAGACTTCCAACAGAAGTGAAAACCGTAGTGATTTGTTTAAATGCAATACATTACAAAATATTATTCAGTTTGAACAAGCAGATATAAATATTTCTCTACATGTATTACTAACAATTCATTTTACATTTTTTGAAAAATTATTTCACTATTGTGAAACTTAAAGGTGACATTTAAAAGAATATCATATATGAAATTATAATATGTAAAATTAATGTAGATATAATAGAAATTATTTAATTCTGCTGGCGATAACTTAAACTAGTTTTGAATACTTTAAAAATGGATCTATTCTCCCATATTCCTGTGAACATAAAAGGTAACTGCCACTCCACACGAGCTCTTAACGTCCTTGCCAACTTTATTATACAATATAAAAATATTATTCTCTGCCAGTTTAACAAGTAATGTCTTTCCGTTACAAAGTACAAACATTTTCGAGTTTTTCATACTTTTTTTGTAACAATGTAAATTTTGTCTTTGTGAATGTAAACGTTTTGTATTAAAATATATTTCTACATATGTCCTATTCATGAAAAAAAAATGAAAATTTGAATGATTAGCGTACTCAATTATAAAACATTATTTACTTTGGCGAAGTATGAATAAATTAAAAATTTAATATACTCGCAACGAGGGTTTATTTTTTATAAAATTTACTTTGTATTTTAGTAAACGTTCAATACCTAAATGCCTATAAACACTTGTAGGTTTTGCGTACTAAATAATTATCTCGACAATTTTCGTTTGGAAACAATAATTAATAAAATATCAATAAAACCTTAATTGCTTTTGAACATAACATAACTAACATTAAAATAAAGTTAAATGTTACTTGTAAACCAAATTATTTTAACCAAACTTGTTTATATATAAATATACAATTTTGTTTTACTTTTAAATAATGTTAGGCTAAACTAAGTTATATTTTAAATTAAATCATTATGAGATGTTAATGTTCATTTACATATGTTAGAATACTTAGATCATTTAAGTTTTTATGATTATTTTAGGGAAATTATGTTTTGCATAAATTAGTCAAAAGTTTAATATAAATGGTTTCAATAAGTCGTATGTTGACCATTAGCTGTTATGGAATATAATTTCAGTGTTATTTCCCCTAAATCTTGTTAAGATAGCGTAGAGAAAACTGTTTAAGAACAATGAATATTTGTCAAATACTCAAAGGTACTAATAAAATTAGCAGACAATTGGTTTTGGTAACAGTGGATTTTTGTTCAGATACGACTAAATATATATTATGAGTTTATACTAAGAAAATGTTTGCAGCCACTATTTAATTTAAAATGAAGATGAATATATTCATCATAATTTTCTCTTTTTATTTCAAATGGACAGAACCTTTAGTAAACATAACTATATTACTTACTGTTTATAATTATATTATATAAACAAAATCTCGAACCCTTCCTCAAGGCAAACGAGTAACGTAGCTTAAACTAAGTAGCCTTTGTTTTTAAACACTAAGTATAATTTAATCTAGCAATTTCCTTTATAAGACTAAAAGATAGTCATATCTCAGTAGTTTTATTTTTTATATACTGCTTGTTTAAACACAGCAATAACAAGTAATGCATTATTAATTTTATAGAGATATTTTTTATAATAATCCTTAAAGCGATTGGAAAATTCGCAGAATATCTGTTAGTATTCTCAATTAATAGTAACACAATGTCATATGCTATCTTGTACACATGTCCGTTTATAGATTATATTCGTATCTATAAATAACTTATGATTACATTTATTTGTATAAATTAATAAATGAAACATATTACTTTACATTTTATTGTTCTGTTAATTATCACTATTTAGTAAAAGTAATAATTTTCCGTTATTAGAACTGACAGCTTTATTTAATGCTTTCAACGAACTTGTTCATGCATATAAATGTAATAATTCATTATTCAAATAACAAAGGTTACCCATAATTTATAATAAAATAATTGTTCCTTATTACAGTTGGACACATTCTATATTTATTTTAAATTTATCTTTTTAAATACTTTCAACACAAGGATCTTCTTATTTAACTTACTTTTACCGTTCACAATATTTATTTGTTGGAACGAGGCTCACTGTATTGGTGAAAATGATCATTAACAAAACAAGTGATTTGTTCTAGTTCAAAGATACTTACATCAATACCAAATGTAAAAAATAAATAAAAAAGTGATGCAAAGAAAGATAATAATTTTCTTTTAGAGTGTAATATGATAAAAATTATTTTTTTTACAATCTTCCTTTTTAACTTTTAATAATTTACACATATTGATTTAAATAACAAACAATTGTAGGATGTTATATTAAATAATAATTCATAATATCATTTGGGGTTTTGAATAAAAATAAGAAATTGTCATATTGCATAGTAAGAGCTGTGTAGAAATTCATCGCAACAAATTATTTAATATAATAAAACAAAAATACTAAAATTACCAATATACTACTTAACGAGAAGGCATTTTGAGAGGAAGTTAAACACCGTATACTGGAATAATGTTTACCTACCATAGTGGTAATGTTTATATTTAGTCAGTAGTTTTACACTTGCATTATAACACTTTATATTCAAATAATGTGATTTAAAAAGATAGTCGTTCAGGTAATTTCAAGTAAAATACTTTGACATGTATCAAAAGTAAATAGTGATATTTTATTGAATCTAATTCATACTATTTTCTATATTAAAATGAAGTTTTCATAAGTAGAACCATAGTCTTAGTAAAACGTTTTCATAAATTAAGGTTAGCTATGGGTTAAATATTATAAATAAATATTAGTAAAAATCAGGTATAATTTAATCACTTATAATTAATTTATAACTACTACAAAAACTAAACAACATTTTTTTTATAAACTCTTTTGGTTATATAACTTAATTTTTATTATAGTATATAATCAAAGTTATAATAGCTAAAAACTGATTTTAGTCAGTCCTATTCAAATAAATGTATCCTATCCTATTCAAATAAATATATCATATTCTAAGGAAGGTAGGTTATTAAATAATATTGAAAATATAAAGTAGAATGCACGGCGGTATAGCATAACATGGGCTCTTATGGGACTACGTCTGAGAATCATTGCTGACTTGAGTGGGTAGAGGTTGTGGGTGGTGGGTGTGTTACCTAACCGAGATACCAACTACTCCAAAAATTTCGTAAAAACTAAACATTTATAAAACTTTGGGATTAGCCAAAGTTTCATTGAACGTAACCTAGTCAACCTTTAAGCCTCCTAAAACAACATTTAAAAAAATTTACTGTTCAAACCCGAACAATAAATATTACATAGAAAACCAGTCACAAAATGTTAACTAAACTAAATGCGAAGGCTTAAGCTTGTGTAGGAAAATGTAGAAAATCATATTATCTACGAACTCGCGGATTTTGTTACGCGTGATCGTTGGAGGTCCGCCCTACTATGATATGACGTCATAGTTCTAACTGCAACAACAAGCGAGCAGCCGGCTGTGACCATCGGACTCTGCATTTTAGTCATAACCTAGGTCTATGTTATCTGACTTGTACGGTTTATTGCATTTTTTTAACCAATAGGCTCCCGTACTTTCTAAGATTTATACATTTTTTACAACCTAAATTGTAAGATTTTTAGGGAAAGTTAGGAATATTAATTTTATTTCAAACTAAAATGTATTCGTATTATCAAGTTTTTAAAACAAAGAACGAAACAAATTTAAGTGATTTTAAAAATAAATAAATATCAGTATACCTTCTTTATGGAGGTCCGGGTTTTGTTTCTAATCAGGATGAAACCAAAGGGGTGGAGTAAGCCCAACGCTTATTGATAACTTGTGTCGCCTGCATATTTTTTTTGGGGGGGGGGGGCTTATTGTTTTTACGCCGTGTCAGAGGACCAAAAAACAATCAATAGGACCTGATGGTAAAATAAACACTCTATATTTCTCTCTACTATTCTATAGGTGCTTTTTATAGCCGTTCTGCAATGTGTCATAATCACCGATTCTCTTTCTCTTTGCTCAAATAATTTTAAATAACTTCGATGTTATATCGTCCCGATATTTTGTTGTACTTATTATGTTCTCTTTTGTTTTTATTAATTGATCAGCAGGATCAGTAACTAATCGTGTAAGAGAATCAAAGTTTATTGTCCCTGCTGTACGAAAATTCAGGGTCAGGCCTTTTACCTTACACACTCTATTTATTTGGGCGGTTGCTGGTGTCAGAAATTTGTATCCGTATGGTTTTGGAACTCCAGAAATCAATTCCGAAATATACAAACCATGACCGTAGTCAGTCAGTTCGTCGATCATCTGTCCTAGGTAGTCACCTGTAGTCACCTCTTTTTGCAGGTTTTTTTTAAATATAAAGAAATTTGCATAATATATATCCATTTAAAAAATAATACTGGTTTACCTATTCAGTGTATGAGAGTATTTGCAATCGTAAGACTGTAATAGGTTAAGATTTTTTGTATATTATAATCTCTTATCTTTGTACCATTGAATTGGATTAAACCTGTTTCTCTAATAGTACATTTGGAAAACAGTATGCATTCACTGCACAGTTGTTTCATGTAGACCAATGTACTTAGAATGTATGAATTAAAGCTATTGTTTGTGATTTCTTATAGTGTTTAAAAATAAAATAATGTAACATTATGAACAATTATTATATAAATATATTTTTAATATAAACGTATTAACACTCAATATGCCTTAATAATTACTTAAGTGATTTAAATTTCAATTCAGCTCCAAGTGAAGGTTACATGTTGTATATTTTGACATCGTTATACAATAGTTGCTACTAAATTTATATTGATTTCAAAATGTTTATTCGTAAATCAACTTTTTAGAGTCAATAATATTACGGAAACATTATTTCTTCATCTTCACGCTTTATCATAAGATAATTTTTGAATAGTTGCTTTTTTATTCAATGAAATGTATAAATTTGTACTAATTTTAAACTCACATAAAACTGTAGTAATTAAAATTGGAGGTACATTATAAAACTATCAGTTTAATTATGGACATTACAATAGAAACTGTAAATATAACTGGATATATATTGCAGTTAGGTAACCAGAGACAGAAACACGTCTTCAGAGAATATGTAAATCTGTCTCTGAATCCGCTACAATTTGTCTTTCTCCGCGAGATATAAATTATGGATTACAAGTTAGCATGTGTGAAACTGAAACAATAAATCAGATCGAAAAGTTGTATATTAACACTTTCAGCACCAGGATGAAGTTTTGACTACTTTTATCAGCAGATAGGTTTGTCTTTGAAAAATTTTCCCAATAGAACAGATACTGTTTTTTACTTATAATGCTTTACACTGAAGTAAAATTTAGTTGTGTACTAAAAAATATATACCTACTATTTTGTAAACAGGATTTATAAACATGTATCAAAATGATACACATGGTCTCAGCAAAAAGGTTTTTATCTAAAATACCACAACTGTATTTTAAGTCGGTAATGGAGATTAGAATAATGGTCAAATAAAACAATAAATGGCAATTGCAACGGTATAAGAATATTTAATAACAAATTAAATTGTGAACATCTATAATAATATCTGAAACGGATAAACTCAAAAGCTCTTTTCACTTGGGCATCGTGTTTATTGCAGAGAAAAAGACACTAAAAATACCTGAATTTTATATCTGGGCAAGAACGATACTTTAATTGAACTTGAGGAGTTTCACTAATTGCATGTTTTCTTCCAAATTCTCTTCAACCAGAACTAACAATAAATTACTTTATATGAAAATATCTAACATATTTTTAACGGCTATTTTAATATTAACTGTACAAATATATTACTATACACATATCATATTTTTTTAAATTGTAATAGCTTTATTATAAAATATACAATACTTTTTTTGAACGCTTATTTTTTTTATAAAATAATTTATAGTGATGTTTCAAAGCAATATTTGGAATTTACATCTATTTTGTTCCATAATTACGTAATTTAAATATGTTTCAAACCATAAATGCACCATTATCTTTTAAAACAACTGGATCTTGTAGTTAAGGTGTAAAACTTTACATAAGTTAATGTGTCAGTAAAATATTATCATGCATTTGAAAAGAAATAAACGAAGGGAAGAACAATGAAAAACAAAGGCCAATAAAATGACACGTGTCGTTGTACAAGGATAATGTCTATTGTCACGCCTTATTGCTTTTGCCATATAACGACTGTAAACACAGACTGAAATGACGTCATATAACTCTTATGAAATACAATATTAACTTTATTTCTAGCGTGATCCAATTTATAAACTTTGATAAACGAACTGAAGATTGTTTTGTATTTGATTTACTGACTGAAGGAAAGTTAAGCGCTCATCTAATTGCACCTAATTTAAGTAAAGTGTGGACAAAATGTTGTTTGTAAATTGTTATAATTCTAATTAGTCTTGGTTTTCAAATTATGTTCGTCGTACCATTTCATATTTTAAGAAAAGTAGCAACTATCTTCATTCAAGTTGTATGCTCGCACTTATTTATAAAACATTTAAATTTATCCGATCAGGGTGTTATTGAATTCATAAATTAATACAATTCGGTATAGAGAAAAATATCCCTTTATATTAGTATAAAAACATACTATCCTAAATTTAACGAAATAAATATATTTTTACAATTTTAAAGCCACTATATATTTTACTAAACAGAATTTAAGCAACATAACGACACCTAAAAAAAATGTTGAAAACGTAAAAAATTCAGTTTATTATTATTATAAAGTTTAACCACGATAAATATTGTAATGTTAAAGCAGATGAAACATCGGTATGTGATTGAACAATTTCCCAAAAATAAGGTATGAAATAATTATTGTAAGAGAGTTCAAGGTATTCAAAGATATTTTGTATATATTTGTTGCTGGTCTTTATTGCACACGTGTAATTAACTTGAGTGTCACATTTTGTTTTGTTTTTTGTAAATAGTTGGCAAATAATAATATTTTAATACATTTTAAGTTTACATAGGTTACACTAATTATTTAGAATAGCGTTACTGTCAATTGAATAATTGTAAAATTATATTTTTAAATTTGACCAACACAATTAATTACTTTTTATATTTAATTTGCATTTACTCTCTAAACTTTAAATCTAAAACCTTTAGTATATATACTTTTTAAAGCCAATAAATTTACACTTATACGAATACTGTTCTTATCTGTAACAAGTTCATCAGGATTTTATAGGAATACAACAATATTTTATGATCAGAAATAAGTGAAACTTTAAACAAAATAAATTAAAAATATATTTTGCATTGGCTATTAAAATTAATACTGAAAAGTAATCTTTCAGTATTCTCACCTTATTTTTATATAATATAACTTAAAACGGTTTTGAGTTGTCTTTGTAATGTTATTATTATACATAGACTTTTCTTTCTCTGTTAGGATGCCTTCCGAAAACAATCTGCCACAACCTTAGGTACTTGTGCCAGAGAAGCTATAAGCTTATATAGAAAATTTTAGGACTTGGAGTTCTCAAGAAATATGATCAGGAGATCAAATAATGCACAATTCAAAATAAGTGTCATTTCAAACAGTGTTAACATAGATATGCGATTTTTTTCTAATAAACTGTAATATTTAAATTCTTTTAAGTTTTCCACTCTGAAATATCAAACCTTTCAGAAGCCACAAAAATTAACTTCAAACTATGTTTAAATAGAGGCTTATATATTTTGATAAAAGTAAACAAATTTGGTATTACAAATAATATATTATATGATTTTAAATCAACATTATTTTAAACTTTGTTAGTAGCAATATGGTTTATATATTTACTTAGAATAACAAAATATTTAAGATATTTACTGATTATTTTCTATGTAATATTTATTACATTAATGTAGCCAATAATAATGCAATGGTTCTTCTTCTTCTTCTTTTTGCTCAAAACTATGCTTATTTTATCATGTAAATATTATGTATTAATAATTTTTGTTTAGAACAATAAACTTTTTGTTTATCCAATAAAATTGTTCTTCATATGCATCACGATGCATTTCGCGTTAAAATTCTGTTCATCATTAAAATTTTAGAACTGTACAAACAGTATATTTTCTGTTTGTAATGCTGAATGTTGTACAGTATTCGTATTGGCAAATGTGTTCAAACATTGTTTAAGAACATCTTACTGCAATAACAAGTCTCCACAGCAGCTTATAAGCCTGGTAGAAACTGTGAGTTAAATAGATTAGAAGGTACAGTACAGTGTATGAACATAGAACAAAGTGTGCAGCAGAGTGTAGTGTCCGATAAATCAAAACTACGTTAATCTAATAAAAGTTTCAAATGTTGTACGCTGTTTGGAATAACCGATGGGACAGGATTGGTAAGGATATACATAGGGTGAATTGTGACAACAGTTAAGTTATGGTTTGATTGTTGTAGCTCGTAAATTGATAAAGATAATTATATTTTACTCGTTGGAGTAAATAAACGTATTACATTATGACAAAACTAACGTTTGTTTTAACTACGACTATACATACACTATATATTATATATACCAGGTTTTGTACCACCTGAATGATCTAATTATATACAAACAACGTGATATATAAAAAACACTTTATAAACAACTACGAAAATTTAAAGGTATATTCTTTTGGGATCATAGAAGCACACTAAGAAAGGATGTTGCTAAATTTATATTTTGAAAAGATAAAAATAGCGATAATTAACTTCCAGCCCAATAACAGATAAAACATCTGTTCGGATCAAAAGCTTAGCAACTCATGATTGTTTACATTCAATACCATAGCAACCAACTTACCAATAGATTTTTTAGGTTAAATAACAAACTAAAAGGACACAATAAAAATCCACTAAAAGTCCTTACGGAATTATAATTTAATAATTCAATCATGTGTTGTTACATATTATAAATAAAACAACTAAAACACGTTTATTTGCCTTTAATGTGGCAAATTGTTGACTAGGTAATTATTCTTCACAACTAACAGTTTTTAATAGATTAGGTAAAAGCTAACAAAAGGCTTTCTGCATTATAAGTAAAACGTCTGGTGTTACATGTTATGTTGTTTATTTATTTCTTAATATCATAATTTATTTGAAATGTTAATTTTTAAAATATTGATAGTGAAATTTTAACGCATGCCGCAATTATAATTATTAAGGTTGGTCTTTTTAAATATCTGTCTTACATTAGCTATGTACAGGTTACTGCTCAATCATTGTTTCAGTAAAAATTTCAGATTATACAATAATGGGGTTGGTGAGCGAAGCGAGCAGTGGTGGAGCTTCTAGTTGTATATAAGTTTAATTAATAATATACATTTAGCCTTCTATCTATATGTATAAAAGCCAAATACCACTCACTCACTGACTCATCACGAAATCTATAAAACTTCTGAAAGGATTGGAACGAAATTTGGTATGTAGCTTCTTCTAGGGTCATAGCTGCTCACCAAGAAAGTTTTAAAAAAAATTCAAAATCTTGGGGGAGTTTTAGGGGGTCAAATTTACTAAATCATGATTTTTCCAAAACTACCAGACGGATTGGAACGAAATTTCGTATGTAGCTTCCTCTAGGGCCATAGGTGCTAACTAAGAAAGGTTTTCATAAAATTCGAAATTTTAGGGGGGAGGGGGGTTTGGGTGGCTCAAATTTACTAAATCCCAATCTCTCCAAAACTAAAAAATGGATTTTAATGAAATTTTGTATGTAGCTTCCTCTAGGAGGATAGGTGCTCGCTAAGAAAGGGTTTAAAAAATAGTATAATAGTATAATATATTTATTGATATGTTTTTTTGGTTAATATACATTTAACTTTGATTTCTCTATCTATCCATGCAAATCCGGATTGGGGCATCTATCTATATATTTTGCTGCGTCGATCTATATATTTATCATCATATCTAATGAAAGATTTGTCTAAACATGGTAAAATCTCAAACAATATATACTAGTTATGAGATAAATATTCCAATTAAACAAAATATTGTACGGTTATGTCTTACGAATTTTTTTTAAGGGTTTAAAATATTGGTAAACTGGATTTTTATTTTGTTGCCTACAGACTGATCACGATTTCTTCAAATGTATACCGCCTTGAAATAAAAAACCTGGCACAAATACCTGTACTTTGCCCCTCCCGCCCTTCCCTCACTTTCAGTTTCTTACTCATTGATCACAAGGCACTGGTGCATCAGTTGGGCTTATTATTTTGATCTTCTCATTCCTCTAAACCCTTCTATTCCTGATACTCCCGTTCCCTCTCATATTGCGGAATAATATTGGGGAAATAGGGCAGCTTTCAGACTAGACAATAATCTCCAAAACTTTCAGTCTCCGTCGACAGAACCCTGTTTGTCATCTGATACTGTTGAGTCAGATCATTGTTCCATTGTTCAAACCACCCAGAAATTTGGGAAAAACGGCGAAAACTTTTTTCTATTTACCACACACACACACACACACACCCACACACACACACACACACCCCCACACACACACACCAAACACACACAAAATTATAATCATTTGTCGCATCTATATCACCAAAATTAATATGCAATAGCGAAACATTGCCGGGTCAGCTAGTAATACTATAAGAATGCAACGTGAATGTTTATAAGATTAATAACGTTTTGTAATTAAACTTTAAAAAATGTAAGTAAATTATATGTATAACAGCCTCTTTTGTATAGGCTCAAGACCACAGAGCCCAAAATAGCTATTCATATAAAAAGCTTAGTAACATGTCATGTTTGTTTACACATTCATTACCATAGCAACTTTAATTAGCACTTATAATCAGATTATTATTATTCAACACCAACAGCTTTTTTGGGTTAGATTGATCAACTTAAAGCAAAAAAAAACCAAAATCTACTAAAAATGCTTACTATATTGTCATTTAATTAAAACATTGTTTGTTGCATATTATGTATAAAACAACCGATTTGCATTAAAACCAAACATTATTTTAGTTTAGGCCTACAATGAACCAAAACACGTTTATTGGCAACCAATTGGGGTAATTTAGAATCAGGTTTATTACAATTCTTCATAACTGTCAGTTTCATTAGATTAGTTAAAAGAGAACAAAAGGTTTACGGTACTATCTAAAAAGGTTTACAAAATATAAATCAAAATTTGTGTAATATATTCTTTAAGTGGCATAAAAACTATTTTACCATTCGCTTACGTCAATGTAATGAAATGGAATAACTACCCTTTAAATTAAATCAAGCAATAGCGAAGCATTGCTGGGTTCACTAGTTCTTCATAATTTGCAAGCCATGAAAACTCACAATATTCTTTCATGGAAGCTTTAAGTAGTTAATTTATATATATATATTATGCCAATTATCTTCTCAACTGCAATAATATCTTTAAAGAATATAATTTACAACTACGTAATCACAATAATATAACTACGCAGTCTGCCTTTGAGCGTAGCAGACTGTAAGCTGAGTTCCAATTAAATGGAACTATTCATTAGTTTTAATGAGACGAAGGTGATCATTTCATTTATTTGAACATTGATACTATCATGAGGACTTTAAATTTAGGGCAGTGGTTTTAACAAGTATTTAATTAGGAAAAACAAGATTATAATTAATTCATAACTCTATAATTTTTTATAAAAAAGACTCATTTTAAATATTTATTTTGTAATTAATTGGTTGTGCGTTGAATAAATGTGTTAGTTATTGTATTATAAATAAATACTGATAGTTAAAGTAATACTGTTATAAATCCACCTATTGTTTAAATATTGAAGTTCATTCATCTCTGAAGCTGGCAACATATTCGTTGAAACGTATTAGTTGTGAGATTTTGATTAAAGTTGTATTCTCTCAAGTATTTTCTTATAATGTTTGTACTTTACTCCTGAAAAACTAAAATGTCAGTTGATTACTATTGTATAGTATTTAAAAATAACATTTCCATTTTAATTAATACACCCAGTGGAAATCTTCAATACTACATACCCTGCGTATACAATATACAATTTAGGCATACAGACACGTACACTTGCAAGTGTACTTATTACAAACAGATCTTAACTTTTCACCACTATGGGCGTCTAAGGGTTAATTTTTCCAATGAATTGAGAAGTCTCAAATTGAAGGTGATGACATAAACAACAATTTCTACTTTATAAACTTTATACAAATTGCATTTCCTATTCCAAAAATCTATTTTCCTGTTTAAAACTATAATAATTTTCCTTTTAAATCATCCTTACCCTTCCCTTGGGGAGGCCGAAAGACCATGAATTTGGTTATACTTTAAACTTATGCTAAAAATAGATTTTGTACAAAATTTTAATTTTCTTGCAAGACAGTATTTATAAGTTTTTTTAATAACGTAATGCAATTAAAAGGTTATTTTGGTCTTAAAAATTTTAATTTCTTAAGCTAAAACTGTCATATTTTTTATGAAATAGTTGTTTATATAAATTCATTGTTTACCCGCAAAGCTACAAATATTAGTACCATTTCGATTCCCCTCACCCCCATAAATTCCCTTAGAGAATTATGAAATTAGCAAACTTTTTTCTTCAATATTTGTGAATAAAATAACAAGTGTGCAAGATCTCACTTGGGTGTATTAATTGAAAAGAAAATGTTATTTACCTGAACTGTACAATAATAGTCAACTGACATTTAATTTTTTTAGGAGTAAAGTTCAAACAGTATAAGAATATACTTGGTAAAATAAAACGTTAATACAAATTATACAAATTAATTCCCGTATAAGCAAAACCCGTTTTTTACCCTTTCAACACCCCCTTCCTGAAAAGATGGATATTGTTAAATTTTTCTATAAAATGTTTGTAATAAAAAGAACCTGTGGGCAAAAGACCTGGCTGTCACAGTGAATCCTGACTCGAGCAACATTGGACAACAGGCTCGACGTTGGACTTGCAGAGTTTCACAACAGAAGTGGGCAGTGATCTGACGAGAGATCTTGTGTTTCACGAACATCTGAAGGAAAAGGAACATTCTTAGATTACTATATCAAGAACTTAGGCCAGCTCATGTGCCGGGTAGTGAGCAATAGACTGATTATCTATTTTTGGTCTTCGTGGCTCACGAGTTGTGATTTCCATTGAAGTCGCCTGAAATATTGACATGATAAGCTGCCGATGGCCTCTTCGGAGAAGTGACTGCTGTGTCATACAGATAGTGCCAAGAGCGTAAAGCGTCACTTGAGCATGCGCTGTAACGTCTTACCCTCTCCTACTCGACTGTGAGACTGCAGTACAGTCATCACCAAAAAGTGTTAATACACAATCAACACGACTACATAGCAGACATGAATTAGTTAGGGCAGGCGGTTCTGACTGAACTCCGCCGCGAGAGGGGAAATGTAGTGGGAGCAGGCGTAGGAGACTTGCACACCCCCTCTTCGCACTCCATCCTAATTGGCGCTATCTGTACTATTTTGTAACCTGTAACAGAAGAGCCAGTGGCATGAGGCTCGTGCTGGGAGACAAGATCTATGGAAAATTGCTGAGCAGCTGACCTAGCAGACGTGGTGGAAGCAGCCATTGAAACAACTCTGCAGACCTCCAGAGAGAGCCGCAACACCCGCCGCGGAATTTTTGGTTGAGGTTGGCCGTGGCCCATCCCTTCCCGGACCGGCCCCGGGAACGAGATCACAGTCGCAGTTGCGGCACATCGCTGGCATTTCGTTCTTCTGCTGTAGTCTCTTACTTTGAGGGGCCCAGCACACTAAAGGCCCTGGATGGCTATCCGCAGTTGACAGAATAGTAGCCTAATCTCATGCAGTTGTATCACTGTACTACTTTTATCTTCTGCGTCTTGAACCCAGACACAGCAACTTTCAGTCCCTAAACCTTCTGCAACTTAAAAATGGAGGCTAAATCTCTAACCCTCTTTAGTTTGACAAAAAATTTGATGCTAGGAGTCCTACTACCTAAAATAGTAGGATATGCCTTTGCAGTGTCGGCACTTGGACTGGCTTGAAACCCTTGTGTTCCAATTCCAACTTGATGTGGTCAGTCATGGTCATTTGGTGAAGGTCACGTCTTGCGATTTTCACCTTTTTATCCTTATGTAAAGATAAGGTGTGGTATTTCAAGTTACTAGACGCCAGGGCGTGTTGCATTTCGCGAAATCAGTTATTGTGTTAAAAAAACATTCAGAGGAAGTTTAGGACGCACTTGACCTTGGTGCCTTAGCGCCTTCAAATACTGAGGTCAGTTTTTCTCCATGCCATCCTCAACGATCAACGGAATTATCTTAGCATGCTACCTGAAACAATTAAACGTACTTCAACTTCGTATTGGTTTCTGCTTATATAATTGCATCTACTCCCACTCTCCGCTAGCCTACGTGCGCTGCTACATTGCCATTTATATACATTCTGTCTATGAGTTATCCAATCGCTACCGGCAAGTAAGGCAAGCCTAAACTACGACGATTGATACAGTTGTTTTCTTTGAATTGATTAGATCATTCAAAACCAAATTGTAACCATCACCCTAAAATTTGTTTACCTCCATTTTGTATTTCACTTTGTGTGAATGTATATATATATAAAACATAATCAACATAAAATTTAAGAATAAAATATAGTACATTGTTAATTGACAAAACTGACATTCTCGTAGTAAAAAAGTAGTTGATAAATTAACAAATACAATCTACAAATACAGTACCTGCATATATTAGACATTTTACTAATTTATGGCATTTTACATTTATTTTTTAGGTAAGGCAGATCAGACTTTCTAGTTCCAAATCATAAATACCTTAATATCCAAATAAGTATAATTTTTTTTTTCGTAAATTAAATTTTTTGTTTTGGAAAATTGTAAAAATACCATAACCATCAATGTTTAAAATAAATTGCTTTTATTTATTATTAACACTAATATGTTTTATATTTTATTTCCTAGCTCAGAAAATTCGATAACTTTTTTATATAATTACATTATTATCACTAAATACTAATACAAAGTGATTGCCTTTCTTACTAAAAATTTAACTACAAGTTGTGTGAACATATTCAATAAGATTATATTAAAACAAATAAAATAAGAGTGGTCTTCCTTTACATTGTACTTCATTTTTTAACTGCTTTTCATTTAATAAAAAATATCCATTTAATAACGTTTAGTTTATACAAATATATAGGTCATACAACATTGTTACTGACATCAGATTTTTTAATCATGTCTCAAGGTTATTGGAACTAACACTATACATTTTTAAAATTATTTGTATGAGCCGGATGAATACTGTCAACATTCTTAGTCTAACTGAATTTACTCTGCAGCTTATTTTACTATCCTATATGAAAACTATTTTGTCTTATGTTTGAATACATATTTTTAGTATGTATTTAATCTTAACATATAACGTACATTTTTATAACTAGTAAACAGATGAGAGTATTAGTCATTTTCAATTTGAATGTGTATCGATAGCATATTAAAACTCATGGAAACGGTGTAGCAATAAACATTATATCTTAGTAAATAAAATATTGTCCCAATAAAATTTGCGAGAACATGGTTTGAAGTAAACATTGTTAAATTCATAGTTTTTCTATTTTAAAAGTATATTTTGTAGTTCACTAGTTAAAAGCTAATTAAAATACAATAGTACAAGTCAAATGCGATTATAGTTAACAAAATAAAGGATGTTAAAAGCTTAAAGAAAATAAAAGAGGAAATTTAGAGTCTTCAGTTCTTGTATAATTACCTTTAATAATAACGTTAAAGATTAATTTAATTACATTACTTCGATAAATTCGTTGAACGAAGTGGTCACATATTGTTTCTTGATATTATAAAGACGTGATTCGAAATCCGTTTATGCCGAAAAGTGGCTTAAATTCTCTGATAGTTTATTTTTTTGCTTATGATTTTGGGATATTTTATTATAATTGTTTGTTCAATATACTCATCAGACACCAAGAATTTCAGAATCTACCCAGAACTCTCTAGACATGTGAGCCTTTGTAAAACAATTATATTAATAAACTTTAAATTGGACTACTTTAATACATTTTCATTAACACTTTACAAATACGAATAAACGAAAAATTTGTATGTATATATTTTATATTTAAGGTAGTTTAATTTAAAATAATTATTTAGTTGGGCTGATATATTAGTAATATTGTAAACACTATTTTAATTAACTTTTGTACAATCTATACAACACTCAATGTATTGTTAATTTCTATGAATGGATTTGACAATAAAAACTACCATATTAGACATAGTAAATGGTTTAGAAATATTTAGTTTATTAACTATCTTAAATACAATTAAAATATTTAACGTCGTATGTGTTTCTTTAACATTGTTTTTAAAATATAAATATGATAATATTGAAAGGTAACTGTTGTACGAACCAACATTGTTTACTTTACTTTGAATATGAATATATATATGAATATATACATTTCTGTTCTTACAATGATGAATATTTATCGTTTGACGTAACGTCTAGACTAAATATTCAATATTGAAGGGTAGTTTAATCTTCTGAAATTAAAAATAAGGTTGCACGGGTAATTATACCAAACATTATCTTAATATTGTGATGTTTGTTGTTTATATCAGTAATATAGATAGACTTTATTTAGTGCAATAAATAACACACTTTAAAAGCTAAGAAAGTAAGTAAGGTTATTAAACACAAAAACAATGTAAACTCTTTCAGTAATTATCTATTTAAAAAATCTACAATTGAGGTCGTGACTTGTTATCATTGAACCTCAGTTTGTTATTAATTTTAGACTAATGACAACATCTGCGACTTTTGTCTCATAACTACAGTTGAAATTGTTTTCGTAGGCCTACTTATTGTAGGTCTACCAGTATACAATTATTGTACCTAATTATAAAACATATATTTAATAGCTGATATTAGGAGTATACTAAAATACTATCTTATTTTTAACACAATAACTGTCACTGAAATGAATTATATATTTTTTTAAATTGTATAAAACAATAATTATTTATTATTTTTGTATTGTGCATTTATTTCTTCAGTTTGACTAATCGAAATCAGTGAAATAAAAATAAAAAAAATAACTTCAAAAAACAATATTATGTTTTTATATCTTCAAAAATTAGCAAAACTTTGAAATTTTGTAAATGTTAGCAAGTTACCAACTATACCAACTATACGCAACTATACCACAAACAAATTAAAAGGCTCCAAAATACTAGCTTTTTATTTTTTTTATATAGCAAATGATGTTTCTTAATGTGTAATATAAGATTGAACCATATTATTTAGTAGAAATCATCTTGAAAAATTTTAAAGTTTATAATACGGTGAAAAATTATTTTTAAATCAAACATTTACCTCCTCAAAAATTATCGTTTGTTTTCAGTGAAAGGATTTTATTACATTTTAGATATAAATAGGGTATAAAATACTCAAGTTATTGACAATTGATTCTTCTCTATATATTTTAAAGTTGGTGACAAAATAATAGAAGCAAATAAAGTAATTAAAAGTAACACAAAAAACAGGCAGGTCATTAAAACAATTTATTTGGCCCCATCTTTGAAAAAAAAAAACTTTTAATACCTTACTCTAAAAGTATAAAACCAATAACTTGTATTTCATGTTGTATGGTTTATATATGGTCAAATCAGTCATATATATTTTGTTTCGAATACCATATATTAAGCTTTTACAAAATAGTCTATTTACCTCTTGCACCAATAAATTGAAGTAGAAACTTCTATTCAAGTTCGAATTACTTCCATTCTATCAGTTCTTTAGTCCTGTCAGTAACATATGTTACTACAAAGTTTACTTCAGACCAAGTTGTATTGGCTGTTAATGAAATAAGGATTAAACTAAAACAAAATTGTATTACCATTTACACATTAAATTAGTGTGAAGTGAAATTATTTTCTACCTTTAACCACCACGATAATCTGCAAACCTTTTGGTTTGCATTTCGATTATGTAAAGGATTGTCACTGACACAAATATAATAATATCAAGTTTCATGTAAAATATATGTTTATAAAACAAATGAATGAATAAAATGTTTAATATAATATTTATTTTCATACCGGGTGAGTTTTAAATGTCCCCCCCCCAATTTTTTCCGCATTTCCTAAGATATCGACTCCTAACCACCGCCGAACATCATTGATTAGTTTATACTTTCTTTTGATGAGGTTCACATTTTTGGCCGCCATCTTGGATCTGCCATATTGGAATGAACTTTTATTTTTTAAATGTAAAGGTAAGGTTGTGACCCATTATTTCAAACTATTTTTTCCCGTAGAACATAATGCCGCAATCGGTTTTTAATTATCTGCTTTCGTTCTCAAGATATTAACAATTTTGTAAAAAAAATTTAAATTTTCCAAAATCCCTTGTTTTATTTAATTTTTAAAAAATATCGACTCTTTATCATCAGATATCACAGTTTGGTAGTAGCTTATAGATTTTTATTAAGTTATAAACTTTTACTGCCATCTTGGGTACGCCATATTGGATTGAGATGCTTGACTTTAATGTAAATGTGGTGTTGTGACACATGATTTTGAACTAATTTTTACGCTTTACTCGCTGCCGAAATCAGATTTTTAATTTAAAATCCTTTAATTGTTTTTAAATAAATAATTATACTAAAAAATAAAAAGACATTGTAAGCTTATTTATGTCACTTTTAAACTAAAAAAACAAAACAAACAAAACACTTTTAAACTTTAAAATTATATTACATTATGGTGCTTCAGAAGAAAACGTTCATGAAATTGAAAGACGTTTCAACAATTTACATCCCGACAGACCAATTTGCAGGAAATATGTCAGAGAATTAGCCAGTAAATTTAGAAAAACCGGAAGTGTTGCAAGTGTTAAAAATCCTGGTAGGCCTGGTGTTAAATATGCTATATTGTTTAACTTTAAGAGTATGTTATTTATAAATCAGGTAGAGATAAACATTTCTAATTATATAAATATGTATACAATACATATACAAATACATTCTACTAAATATAGAATGAAAATAATACACTTTGAAACTAAATAATTAAAATGTAGATTTAAATACGAATTGAATAACATATGGGTAAAAATATATATTTAACTTCATAAGAACTAAATTTTAATTGGAAATATAAAATGTAGAGGAAGAAATTTATAACGTATTTCCTGGTGGTGGTTTGAAATGGGTAAGGTTTTGGTTAGAAAGCTGAATAATATCCATAAACATTATATTACAAACTTACTTCTTAGAATTTTCGCTCTTCAAATATAACATAATATAAACGTTACACACTGAACAATATATTATAATAAACAACTTTTTAGTTTGAAATATTTACAACGTGGCAACAATAATTTTAAATTTTACTTGAATTTAATCGATAACCATTTAACTTCAACTCAAAATTAATTACAAACGAAGTTATAAAAATAAAAAAGTGTAATTTAACATTAAGCAACAAATGTTTTTTAAACAACAAAACATTAAAAACATTTTTTATTTAAAAATTGTATTCTCAGTTAGATGTGATATAAATTAAACAGAATAGTATCTTCATAGGTCTAAAATGTGTTTATTATTAGGCCTATTAATATAATAGTCAAACACCGATCCTGGCGTAACTCATAGACTAATAGTGTCATAGTTATTGAAATTAAAATCAAATTTGGGTAAATTTGTTAATAGGCTACCAATTTATGTAATGTTATTGTGATCAATTTTCAATTACATACATGACTTAGTATTTCTATACAATGTTTTACGTTTAGGCAGATATTCAAATATATAGCTTGTTGTATTGATTGGGAAACTCTATTTCCTTTACATTTAAAATAGTCAGCTGTATATTTCATTAAGTTTAAGCTCTGGATTTGTATCAGTGCTTTACTGACAAATGTAAATCCAACTATTAAATTACACAAATGTGCTCAATGCTGCAAATAGAACGGTATAAATATTAGTTTTTTATTAACCACAACGAGTATTTTAAATTGCACTTCTTGTATTTACGACACCAAAATACATTAAAACTCTGATAATGTAAGACCTAAATACTTATTTGCAATATTTGTATGCGCTATATTTCTTAACATAACATGCTAAAGGATCCTGACTAGCTTTAACTTGTAACTAATGTTCATGAGAATTTACGAAATTGCTTGTGCACATTAGCAGGAAGCAGAAAAGTGAAACAAAAAATTATTTTTGTGTTTATTCAGATTTGTTATAATACTGTATAATTGTTTAGTTGCAATGCTATTGCCAATTATCTGAGCACTACCATATAAGTATCACACTTGTACATTTATTGGACCATATTATGAGATATATATATATTATAGGTTTTCACAAGTGTTGTAATTCTGTATAATTTGAAAACAATTCTCATTAGGTTTTTAATATTTGTATTGTCTATGCAAAATACATTTTGAAATCTATATACAAACAAATTTAACTTTTTAATGATTTAAGATTGTGAATATTGGAATATTTCGATTGTATTGTACGTTAAAGCTTTATAACAATTATATCTCAGAGTCCTAACTGATGCACTTTTTTCACCCTTTAGAATATTAAGAAAAACAGTAGGGCAACCCAGATTTCCTAGATTTATACATAGTTGTATACAGGTTTGGAAACTTTTACGGTTATTTTTAATTTATTACTAAGCAAAAGCCAGATTTAGGTTGGTAAACTGTACACTTTAACAAAAATATAACTAGTTTAAACTTGTGTTTTAGATAACTAATATATGTTCTATACGCCTAAAGAAGGAAATCGTATAATGGAAGGAATGATTTATATATAGGCCTACTATTCCATCATAATTGTCTATATGAAAAGTGGAGTTTAGAATATTATTATTATTGTGTTATCCTCAAGCTAATGTTTTTTTTTTTTTTTTTAAACATCACATGTTTTGTAGAATGGACTTTAATGAAATAAAAATATTTTAATGTTGGTGACATAAAAACCTGCAGAACACGTAGCATAATATTATTATATCTGTACAGTTTTAAGTGTTTTAAAAGGAATAAATATTGAAAATAATCAATAGATCGCTTATTCTGTGAGTACATTAAAACTAATACCTTTTAATTTAGAAAATAAAATGCTATTATTGGAAATTTCACTAAACATAATGTATGAATATGAAACTATATAAACTAGAATTTTATGTTGAAGGAAAATAAGTGTGTTTAGTCCAGCTGGGTGGTAAAGGAAGACCTTTATTTAATGTTCATGCAACATTTCATAAAATATACTATGCCTAGATTGAAGAGCGTGGGATGATAATAATTGGCAAACGTAATCCTCATATGTTCAAAAACTATTTTGAATCAGCATCTAAAGCAGAGGTAGTTATTTAAAACTACATGTCCCTTACATCCTTTGTTACAAACAACCCTTGTTTCTTACGTCTATTTTTATTTTAAGACGAACTAAAAAAAAGTGGTTAATGTTGGCTTAGTAAAACGTAAGGTACAAGATATGATATTTAAAAATTGCGGCTGATAAAAGTTTGATAAAAGCTGGCATGGGTCTCAGATAAGATAACACTACGTTGCACGGTAAAGTTTCGTGATGCCTGTGGGTATAATTTTGTATCCTATACAGCTTCATATACAATTATCAACTCCTATAAAAGCGAGTGTAAGTACGAGCGTACGTGGAGTAACATTTAAAGAAGCAATAAATATATTCGTTTAAGTAATAATATAACAGCTGATTTCACCCATCATCTGTAATACGCAAACAAAACCAAGCGTAGATTATACTTTGGGATTATGTTTACAACTTCAATCAATAATATAGCCTATAATATTAATAACTTCTAAATCATTTGAACTATCAATATGAAATAAAAGGCAATTAAAAGATAATATTTGTATCTTTCTTTAAATTTATATAATAATACACACAAACACAATATTTTAACAAATATTCCTACAGTTTTATAGTCCTTATAATTTGTACACATTTACCGAGTTAAAAATCCCCGTCTGCATAGTTAGGTAGGCCTAGATAAAGTGTGTTGTTTAAATAGTATTTTGCATAAATAATGTATTTCTGATGTGTATATAAATTAATCAGCCTGTTATTTTTTCGCGGGGATTTACTAGTTTTTTAATAAATCCATAGGGCATTTTTCAATAAACTTGTATTTAATTATTTAAGACACACACATCTGTAAACCTATGCATTACATAAAGGTTTTATTGCATGAAGATTACTTATGATGAACGGCATTGTAGATACAACTATTACAACATGTTCTGACAAATGTGACAAATGCATTTCATTAAACTCTTATACTTTATAGGTAGTAATTATAAGCGCGCTGTCAGTGCAAAATACTTAAAGTATAAGTACATTACTAGTAATGGAGTCTCGATATATTAATTAGATGTCAAATCATGTGGCGCTCAATACAATTAATTAGTAATATCCTATTAGGCAACCAAATCCACTCGCAAGTTTACTCTAGTGCCAAGCTGATACAGTATTCAATTACAAAATTATACAAGTTTAGGCAATATACAACGACAAGACACATATTGTTAATACACGTACAAGTTATGTATACTATTAAAATTTTCTTTTTTTTATTTTAAATAGTTACACGTGGAAAATACCATTGATAGTTGCCAGAGAAAATACTGTGTTTATTTTGAATGTGTTAGGTAAATCTAACTTTGTTTTCATTATGAATCTCCAAAATAGTATGTTTTTATATTAGTCCTTTAATATTAGTTCAAAATCAGGAATGTATTAATATACCATAAATTAAAAGAAAATTACTTTGTAGAACAAATTTGAAATAAATATTATGTAGTAACAGATAACTAAAAACGTACATATGTGATGTTAACTTGGTAAACCAGTAATGTGATAGGAAAAATGTACAACTAAATAGATAAATAAAAAAAATCAACATTTAACTCTATGCATATCAAATACAACTTTCAGTGCATTGAAATATTCCAAAAACAAGATTTTACGCTTAAAATTAGCAAAACCACAGTGACTTAAATCTTTGATTATATACCTTGAAGATCCATAACCAAAGCTTAAATACAGAACAAATTTGAAATAAATATTATGTAGTAACAGATAACTAAAAACATACATATGTGTTCTTTTAAGTTATATACTGGCATAGTGTTTTCAAGGATGGCAACGTAGTATCCGTAACAATATAATATCTTATATAATATTATTTTAAGTTCAGTATATTTGGTTCCTACGTATTATGTTTCAATATATTATGTTGCTTAACTTTATTGTCTTGGGAAATTAACAAAACGAAAATGTTTTCCCACTAAGCAGACTTCTATATTTCCATTACCTCTCAGGTCGCTAGACTAACATGCGAATGAGTTTTTATTAATTCCTTATTTTAACTATAAAACGTAAATATGAAAACTATTTAATCGTAAGAATTTTTGTACAAATTATTAATGTTAAATTGAGGCGTTAATTTACTGATAAGGTGACGATTGTTTATAATTCATTATGTTAGTGGAATGACATGTTTTACGAAACAACGTTTAGTAATTATATAATAACAAGTATTAAAATTATATTAACAATTTAACGCCATGGCATAAACAAAAATCTCTTTAATAATTTACTTTGGAAAAAGATATACATTTAATAACACACCTATAAAAGCGAGTGTAATGTAATACACGCGAGTGTAAACACGTACGTGAGTAATGTAATACAACAGCTGATTTCACCCATCATCTGTAATTCTTAAACAAAACCCATCTTAGGTTATACTTCGATTTTTTTGTAAAGTAGATTTTTTTTTTATTTGAGTTATGTAACTAATGTGTGCTATAAAACTTTATAAGATTTGCTTTGAGGATATAAACTGTATATAAATACAAACTTTTATCATCAATATATTATTTCATACAAAATTAAAGAAGAGATAATAAAACATTCGTAATAACATATAAACATATTAGAATATTAATACATTCACTATAATATTAATAACTTCTAAATCATTTGATCTATCAATATGAAATAAAAAGCAATAAATAGATAATATTTTTATTTTTATTTAAATATATAGTAACGTATATAAATAAAAAGTGTTAATAAATAGGCCTACAGTTATAAATTCCTTATAATTCTACATTTACCAAGTTAAAAATTTCCGTCTGCATTGTTAGGTAGGCCTAAATAAAGTCTGTTGTTTTAAATAGTGTTTTTTTATCATGTATTTCTGACTTGTATCTAATTAATCTGCCTGTTGATTTTTCACAACGGCTTACTAGTATTTTTATAATAATATTAAAAGTGTTTCTGTGAATTAGAAACTTAAAAACTTTATATAAATATTTGAAATAATAATTGACAACTAATGACCAATATTGAAGAAAATGTTGTTGGAGTGAAAATGTATTTGGACAAAATATGCCGTTCATAAAAAAGTAACATACCTAACATTTCTTTAAATAAGGAATGTTTAATTCAAAGTTGAATCTCAGAGTTGTTAGGGTTACATTAACTGTCAAGAAAGATCATGTCACTCCTCTCAAAGGAAATGTTTTCTCTGGAACTCCGTTTCTTCTTTAGATAAGATAAAACTTTGTATTTGCAAACTTTTGCTAACCAAACTTGAAAGTTTTAAGTAACAATTTGTGTTTTAAAGATTAGTAAACTTTGAATCCTAATTAGTGTTATCAATTAATTGTATGGTTAAACAATTTAACGAATTATTTAAAAGTTTGTGATAAACTATATAATCTAAGTTGAATTAACCTAAGTGCTATTGACTATTAATATGTCTTTGTGGTTTATGTTTATTACATTGAGGAATTACACTTACATAATATGCTTTAAAATTAAGAATTTTGTTGCAGTAAACACAACATTTTACAACTAAATATCACATACATTAACATATAAACAATGAATTATACACTATTTAACTTTAAACATTTTAAAGTTAAATGGAGATTGAAAATTATATCATAAAGTGCCAGCCTGTTTAGTAAAATGTGTATTTTTTGTATAACAACTATCCAGCTATACAACCACAAATACATATTTGTTTTCTGTTTTAAAATTAAACTAAATACATTTTAGGAACCATCTACACAAAAATGCTTGTCTACTTTACATCTTAGTAATATTTATGTGTTTTTGCAGTAATTGAATTATACTATGTCCTGCACAAATCAGTTCCCTTTAGATTAATTTAAATTTCATATTTATTTTTGAAGTACGTACGACATTCAGATTCTTCAAATTATTTCCTGTGAATAACGTGATTTCCTTTTCCTAATGATTAACAATATTAACTTTTTTAGTTTCCCTTTGGATTAAGAAAGTTTATTGCCAATGTTTTTAATATGCAATTCCTACACAACTTAGTAAAATTAGGAAATTCAAAGAATTATGTCTAAAAATATATTTGTATTTGAATTTTAAACAGGATTTTGTAATAGCCTTAAATACAATTTTATAAAAAAGGAAAAGGTAACTTAGTTTATACTAATTTGTTCAATAGATCATAGAACATTAAGCAATATTAGTTGCGCAACACTTTAGTTCTGGAATTCAAATATTATAAAATGTTTGTTTGCCTTTATTTATTGAGACCCTTATTAAATATATGCAACAAACAACTATTTTTATTATGTTATTTATCGGTTTATAATCGATTCAGTCAATGTCTTATTTTAACTTTGTAGTTTTATAACAAGTAATGTACAACAATATATTTTCTGTGTACCCTTTTATTCTTGTTTGTCAATTCAAATACAGCTTCATAACTATATAAAAATGTATGTCAATATTTGGCTAATTGAGTTTGATTCCAAATCCAACATATAAAACAAGTCGGACCTATGAAACGTATAAAAGATATTTGAAATTTTCATGAATTAAAACTCGAATGCTACGCATATTGCCAGTCATTACTTAAAGAGGTATAATAGCTTGTTGTAAACCTTTTGCATCAATTCTAGAGCAACTTAATCTAAAATTAAGAAAGATGTATTGAAAGGCGTAGGCTATGGAAAATGAGAAGTGGGTTTCTCCAAGATATGTTTTATATAAGTTAAAGTTCTGACTTTAAGATTATTGTAAAAACGATTTATGCATTTCAAAATTAAAATTCCGCAGTCGTAAAAGTAGAGTATGGACATTTAATGTGGTCTTTAAATTTCTTTACGATAATAACTAACAATTTATAGTACAAGAAAATTTTATGAACGAATGTGTAAAATATAGCACATGTTTTGAATCAAAATCTCCCGGGCAAGCAAAGCGTCTAACACTCTCTTATATGTCTTTAATTGTAAACACACGAGCGTTATAATATTTACTATACTATTGCAGCAGTTGATTATTATATTAAAATTGTACTATAACACAATGTGTAGGTTTTTAAATAACTTCTAAAAGTAATATCATAAGTATAATACCAAACATTGTATTAACTGTTTCCATACGTATACTACCTACTAATCACAGCATAATTTCCTTAACATTTTAGTTTTTCAAAAGTAATATATGCAACCGCTTTTGTCTCTTCTTTGAATAAATAATAAAAACTAGGATCTCATTTCCTCCTATCTAAACCTATAAAAGCTATTTCCACAAACAATTTATTTCGATATATTCACATTATTTCCTAACGCAAATAAAAATATATTTCATAAACTGTGTACTACTGGTGTTCAAATGAGTTTTATATCTATTGGGAAGAAATAGTTTTATCGTCTAATAACATTTAAATCGTTCTATAAAATATTTTATATTGCAATGTTAAAAAGTCATATTATTAAATTCAACAATGCATTTTACGGCACTGTTATGTGTTTAGGAATCATTTTAAAATAATAAAACTTCAATATGCTCTCAAATCTTAATCATCTTAATATTATTATACCTTCCTTAAATGCAAGTTTGTTTTAAATCCGCATTAGCGTACTAATACTGATTGTTCTAAAAGGAAGAATAAAACATTTTCATGTAACGATACTGCTACAAACATTTTACAATAAGAGATATTAAGAAATAATCAATATAATAATAATTACCTAATTGCACAGCAATCCAATAAGCAATTAAATTTCTATTCTCATTTATTTTTAAAACATTTTAGGATGTATAATCTTCCGCACGTTTCAGTATGTGTATGTGCCCGTTCATTACACCTTTTAGTTTTTGTAACAAAGTGTCTGGGTGTACAGCAGAGAGTTTAATTATTATAATAACTGAATGTTTTTGTATTGTATTAATTGATACTTTTTAACTTGTATTTGTTAAAAATTGCTCTTTAATTTTAAAAGTGTTATTTAGAATAAACAAGATGGCATTTACAGTTAGTTGTTAGTACACTCTAATTTTCTATTAAAATGAAATTAAAAACATTTAACTCAAGTATTTAGTTAACTCGATTAATTATAGGAAAGGTAAGTTTTTAAATCAAGAACACACAAATTGTATATAAGACAGTCTTGATATGTTTAAAATGACAATAATAACTAAGTAATATTTATCATCAAAATATAAACAAGATGATATATAGTTGTAAACTAACCTGTATTATAAGAAGCAAAATACGTTTGCACAGTTTTGAATCTGTGCAATGCAGACATTCGTTACTTTTAAACCTTATAATTATCTTCCGAGAATGTTTGTTTCATTATTCGTGAAGTGGCTGATTTTATATAGTCAATGTTAGAACAAAGTACTTTTCATAGTTCCAATTGCCACTATGATTGTAAATATATATATACGTTATACAGTTGGAAACCCTTTGTTTCAAAGTGTTCGATAGTTGAGTAGCTTGATTTAGTAAACATAAACTGTAGTAGAGAAACTGGGTTACGTATAGAACCAGTACTATGTCATTTGTCCTTATCAAAACACACATTAACTTGTAAGTTCATATCCCAATCTGTAACTACCATTAGGTTGTTATTCAGGGTAAATACTTTTTTTAAATCAAACGAGCTAAAATACCAACCAATTTGAAATTTGTTTACCTTCATATAAACCTTTGGAATAGTGCCTAGTAAGCTATAGTATTTAAATAGTGATGCAACAGTCAATCATGCTACATACAATTCATGTAATAATGTTTGGTCCTAAATATACTTTTCAATCATTTTATAAATACATATTTCAAAGAAATAACACAAATTGTACTTTTATATACATTTTAATAAATGTTATTGATTTTGCTTACGTTTAATCACAATTATTTAAGCCCCTAAAGAAAATTTATATATATTTCAAATGTTGTCTGAGATAATGAATTTCACCGTGTAGCGTATAACTACACTGGAACTGTTTGCAGGGAATTTTGGGCCAAACGTAATGCCCAACCGTTCAGTAAAGTAAAAAAAAGAAGCAAATATAGGTATAACATAATTCAGAATAAGTAGTCGAGTTTTATCTTGTTATTTCTCATTTCATTTCTTCCAAATGGGGCGCTTCATTTGGTTACAAAGTTACCTTTACTTCAATTAGAGGTTTCACCTAAAAACATAAACATTATTCTTGTTGCAGGTAAGCTAAACGATATATAACAGTGTTTTTAATTTAACGATCGTAAACAAAAAAAAATATACGTTTTGACTTTCAAAAATCACCAAAAGCTAATTATACCTACCAAATTGATAGTAATTACTTTCGGTAGTAGGTATGAACGATAATCTAAAAAATTATGTTATACCTTTAACATTGTATATAATAGTTGCTGTGTTTTCTATTATATAAACTAATGTTACTATACATTTTATTCTAGGTTATTTAGATTTAATGCTTATATGCATACTTTAATGTGTTTTTCATTATATTAAAATAATCCATTTTCTAGGCAGCCTACTTTGTCCTTAATTGCAGCTTTTAACTACTTTATCGTGTTCTCATCAGTTCACTACTACACCTATTTTCATAAGCACAGAAGTATAATAAGCCTTTTAATTACTTTCTCATCGTATCATGTCTTTCTAAATTTGTTTTTCTTTCACTTGTTTAACTATGGATCACAGGCATTGCAAAGCCTGATTATATTAAACGAACCTTAATAAAGTCACTAGTATGACTTTTACAAATAATATTTCTCCATCAGTTAAGGTAAAAGGGACGTTGTTTCTTCTGCTTGGCTAAAAGCTGGGACATAAATCATTGAGAAGTTATTCGAGCGATTAGAATGAAATCGTATCGTAAGTTAAGCTGATAATATAAATGCTATACTGGCACTACCATTAATGTCATTGATAATGCAGAGACGTAACTTGTAGCTCCAGCAAGGATTTCTACTGCTGGATGCTCTCAATTATTTAAATATATTGCTTTACAGCTGTTAGTAGTTATTTTGGACAGATTGTATTTTTAATTGAATTTATTTCATTATCAATACAGACAAACAAAGTTCACATTTAACACAATAGATGCAACCCTAATGTTAACATATCTATCGAAATTATTATTACCGTAATCAATTCAGGGTAGTTTTAAATTTGTATTATTTAGTCTTATGTCACAGGATTACAAGTAAGTCACATATGCATTTATTTTTTAGACACATTTGCTCGGAGAATAATTATTACACTTAATGGCTGAACTTAAGTTAAATATATGCATTTTTCCAAGTTTCAATATTAATACTATGGAATGCCCATTTGGACGTTTAAACATGCTGGACGTTTACTCGTGATATTAACAAAGTAATAAGCAGTACGTCTGCGATACTGATACATTTATTTATTTCCTTTCAAATGAAGAACCTGTATTTCCTAAATAGACTGAAATTTATTTTCCATAACTTTCTGTTATTCGAATGCAATAAAATTAAATGTTTATTAAATCAAATATTGTCTTAATGTCTACAACCTACACGGACGTGAACGATTCTTGACAATAAATCCACGTTTCGAGTTTTTTAATAAATGGTTCGTATTTGTATTCTGTGTTTGTGTTAATTTACTTTGAGTTTATTTTAACAAAGTTCCAATGAACTGAACAGTGTATATATGATTTGATAATGATCTGAAAGAATAGATCGAAACCGGTCCTCTGTGAAGGAAAGACAGAAAAATGAAAGTTGGCGTATTTTGAATAAAGGTATGTTATTAAACTATTGAAGCTATTAACTCAGCAAATGTAAACATTGCCTCTTACAACAGTTGCATGAGTTTTTTCTTTGTCATTTCATTATGAAAACTATTCCAAATACAATTTAGTTAGTGATCTACTTATAAACAACTTTGACAGTAATTCATAAAGAATCTGTATAATTTCAAGGAATAGGTATTAGGATAAGTATTTAAATATTATTATAAGTACAAAATATACCTTAGGAAACCTGGACAAATTTTAGCCTACCCTTTTTTGTTAATTAATGTGTGGATATTATGTGCTCATTTGTTTTGGGATAAAACCTTCAGCTTGACTGTGCTGTGCTATTGCATTATATATTTAGATAAACCTGTCTACTGTTTTAGGGCTTCTTAATATGAAATAGGAATAGCAATCATACCATTATGGAATATATATATCTTTTTTATTAAGTAAAATTAAACAGTAACAAATGGGTTTTATTAATTATTTCTTTTGTTGATAGAGTTTCTGCTGTATAAGTATATTCAAAATAGATAATTCAGAAAGTGAAATATGTTTTCTATATACTACTACTTATCAAGAAGGATGAGGTCATACTATCAAAAAGTAACAATAAGTTATAGATTTTTCGAATAATTTATATAGAATAACGTTACATGTTTAAGGTGAGTTTATTTTTGATAGTTCTATATACTGTACTGATATATAAAGATGTACAAAATATCTCTTACATGCCAGTTTTCAGCTCCTAGATAGCGCATGAAGATAAACTTTTGATTTTCGGATTCTAGAATTTTCGGTAAGAAAATCAGTTATGTGGCAGTTAAAAGTTAAAAATTTTAACCAACATTTATTTTGTACCATTTTGTGGGATCTATTCATTAAAAGAAATAAAAGTAATTATTTAAAAACTAGATTTCTGCGTACATTTAAAACTTATTCTGCAGATTAAAAAGACAGAAATAGCTTAACTCAATTACTTTGTTTCATCCACAAATTAAATATTAAAATTGGTTGCAACCATGTATATTTTAAACTAAAATATTTTTTTTTTTTTTTGTTATTCCTTTTCGAGAAATGTTTTGTGGTACAACGTAAAATCCTTTAAAAAAGCTAATAAAATTTATTTTATTAAAGTATAAAATTGTAAAATTCTTTTGCTGTATTTAATTCTGATAAATAAATACTTTAAAATATGTTTTTTTTATATATAATTACATATTTTTGTGTCCTCCTTAAAAGTCCTGTAAATAAAAAAATATTATAGCTTGAATAAAGGTATTAAAGTTATTATCCGTAAACGATATTATTACGTTGTATAATATATATTTTGTTACATAAAGTATTTAAAAAAGTATATAATATGAATTGAAATTACTTTCAACCAAGCATTGGTTATATTTATTATGAAACCTGTAGGTTATCGTACATGTCTCTGCTTATAGCTACGGTTCGAATCAAAGCAATTCGATTTCTAGGCAAGAGGTGATTTCTTGGCAATACAAGTTCGTAATTGCGTCTTAAAACAATTAACTATACAATCTATGTATTAGATGTGTCACATACGTGTAATATTAATTAAGTTATTTGAAATTACTATGATATTGATAAGAATACATGTTTAGCTTGTAATAATACTTTAATTTCTCAAACTTTCATTTGCTGTTTGCAATAATGACATTGACAAATAAACTAACACACAATTTAAAATTAAATAACTATTTATTTTAAAAATCAATAATTTAATAAATGACCTATGTTTAATAGAATAATCTGACAAACATACTTTTATAAAATGTAAGGAATTGTGAATGTGATTATACTGATAATATAAAAAGGTATTATAACTACATTACAACTGTGTATTACTGACTGTGATATTACCTCTGTTTTCTTTGAGTGTAATCTGGGAAAAAACTTAGTTTTTCAATGCGCATATAAACTAAAAATATATCATTAACTTTCTAAAATAACATACTTTTAGTCACACTAGTTTTTTAAGTGAAAGTAAAGTACTGATGTGAAAAGTCTGGTTGTTTGTTTAGCGTTTACCATATTGTTTTTAACTTTATTTCTAGTTGATTTTACATTTACATTTGGAATGCTAATCAAGTTGCACAGCAGTAGCATATAAAATGATAATATAAATATATATTTATACTGCTGATATCTCACAAAGCATTAACATTTTTTCAATAATATGTAAATTGTATATTTGTATTTTACAAATCTCTGTTTGCGTCAGGCAGTTCTAAAAACATAACTCTATAAAAACATTGACTTATAATAATTTAAAAGATTTTCATATATATATATATTACATAAAACCATCCTGTAATTTAAATTTTAATCCAAATATATTAAAACGTATAAAAATTCTTCTATCTTAGAAACGTTCTTATTTTTGCCTAATTGCATTCTCTTTCGTGATGATAAATCATTAAATATTATAGCATACCTATCCAATAATATAACGCATGTATTCTAAACACTAAATGTATATTTAATTATTTTTCAGAAAAAAATTGAGTTATTTAAAAATCTAGTTACTATGCACATAAATTATAAAATTCTGACGTTTGTATCGTTATATAGTTACATTTAAAATTATCGACCTCGACGTGGTTTACTTGATTACAATTAAAAAAACAATTAAATCATATTTTTTTTAAACAAAAATGTACCATTATAATGAAATATAAATATTTTCGAATTCAACTGATAAAAAGAAATGGACCTACGACTTAATAAATCCAATTATGATGATAATATATTAATCAAAACTTTTTTTGGTAACTTTGATCTCCCAAAACCTCCCTCAAATTCTTAGCGAGCACCTAATGCCAAATTTCGTTCCAATCCGTTCAGTAGTTTTTGAGAAATCGTGATCAGTGAGTCAGTGGATTTGGCTTTTATACACATAGATAACATATAGCCTGTATTAAACAATATGGTTTTCATTTGCACTATTTTTTAATTAATTAATACGGTTACACAACCCATAATTCTTGTAAAAACTACTATCAAAATGCTAGTTAAGTGTTTTTTTTTAATGTCTACTTTTATTCAATGTCTACATATCTCAAAATAAATTTAATCTCTATATGAACATTCGTTCTCCTTGTTATTTTAGTATTTTAATATTTTAAAAATGTATTTTAAAATGGTTTAAAGTTAGTTTCTATAAACAGAACTAAACAAACATATTCTGGAAGAAAAACTCTGATAACATAAACAAGTATTTTAAAATAAATATGCGGGATATCGATTCAAATGGCATATTTTGTTGGAAAATCAGAAGGAGAAGAAATATTATTTACTGAAAATAAACTTTATGTTATTTATATATGTGTTTAGTTTGTGTTATAACTTTGGGGGTAAGTTTAAATTCAATTACATAATATGAAAAATTATTTGCGTTCTAATAAATCTAAAGAAATCTAACTTCCATTTACCATTCCAGTCAGGATTTATACAACTTCATCCTGCTAAGTCGTAAAGTTGCTTAAGTGTGAAATTTACTTTTGTTATCGAAGGCACTTTACTTGACATGTGATTGGTTTTACAATAACCCACCAGTCACTATATTTATCATAAAACATCACTCTATTATCAAATCAATAAAATTTAAAGCATTGGAGAACATTATTAAAGTAATTGTGTTACTGTAAGTATATTAAAACATATCAATAAACTACAAATGTTGTTAATGTGTATATCATTAAACAATAAAAACTACTTAACGTACTATATGTTACATATTTGTTTTTTTTTCACCATTTTATTGTTTCTGAAAACCAATGGCTTTTGCTTTTCCTATAGTTAAATATCTCCAACCGTAATTAAACCAAACTTTAAAATAAAAATAAGGAAATGAACCCAGATTAGTTCATACTATATTGCTTAGCAGTTACGTTATAAGCACATAGAACCCATTTACAATATCAACATGACCTACTTTTTGTAATGTGGTAGTCTAAAATTCACTTTACAAAAGAGGGGATACATGTTTAACGTAAAGGTAGTACTGTGGCACATCATTGGAAAGCTTATTTAAATATAAAATAAATTGTGTGAAGTAGAGATTAGTATTTTTCTGCGTTTTAAAGTATTCTCAAATAAGTATAGGTATTTGAGCGATAGTTTGAACTGAACATGGTAGTATGTGCCGAATACTTTCTGCTGAGGTCCTAATGTTATTTTTAATTTTTATGTTTGTAATGTACATTTAAGTATTTTATGTATGTATAAGTGATTTAAATGTTTAAATTTAGACAAAGTTCCCAGTGTGCGAACAGCTGGATGTTTGATACTGACTGATTAAAATAGACCAAACGGCCGTCATATAAAAACGACGACAAATAAAGATTGTACGACAGATCGTAAAAGGTAAATATATAGTGTTTTTTTTTTACTATATATTCTTGTGTAATATTCAAGAAAAGCGAAACATTTACTTTTCAAGTACTTGAGTGTAACCAACATTAAAGGTAAAATGTTTTTTGAACTTGTATAAATACCTCTTGACAACTACTTCTGATATTGACAATTTGCATAGCCGTACACAAATTTTAATTTGCTAGTAAAAAACACTAATATTTGTCATCTATTTTCTTTTGTAAATAGTTTTTAAGTTCAAAATGCTCCTAAAAACATATCACATAGTAAAATAAATTATTTTCTCTAGGTAAAGATATTCCTAAATATTTTTAGATATGCTGAAATATACAAATAATATATGAATTTAACAGATGAAGATTAATTTTTCTACATTCTTACATACTGGTTTATTTATATATACTTAAGAGAAAATAGTATTGACAAATTTAATATTTTAACTAAAAACTAAACAGTGTTTTGCAATAATAAAAATGAGTCAACAATGTTTTACTTTTAAAATCCCAATTTATTTCGAAACGTTACCATCGCTATCATAATAATTTCTATTGTATATAAATCATAACTGACCTCATCCTATTTACTAATATATCCAATTAGTGTATGTACGATTGATTAATCCAGGTACAAATTATTACGTAACATTTTATTAGCTGTAATATTATTGTTTCTTTTCTCAGAAATAATCAAGGTCTCTTACCAAACATTAGTTGTGTAGTTAAATTAGTTTGACTAAACAAGCCAAGTTTAGTAAAAGTTTAGGTCATTTTAACACAGAAGTTCTGTAAAAGTTAAATAACTCTTGAATTTTGTAAAATAAGATGTCTCTGAAAAGAGCTAACTTTTAAAATTGAATCAACAACTTCTTTTAACAATAGGAAGGTGTTCTTAGCAACAAATACATTTTGTATTCGACATTCTAACTATTAAGAATAATTTATTTATATTTAAATTGGAAAAAACTAAATGAATTTGACTACTTTTTAATATATAAACTACTTTACTTATGCATAATGGATTGGACCGTTGTTTTATTATATTTATTAGAAATGGCAATAAATAATAAGTATTATTAACCATTAATATGAAATGAATATTAAAATATTAAATAGTTTTATTTGATTCGGTAAGAAACCACTGTTCCTATGTGTAATGCCTGCAATTTGTCTTCAAAGCACCAATATATGTTAAATTTTATTTCAGTTGAAGCTGTGCATTTAATAGTTAGCAAATTAAAGTTAGAACGTCTATTGAAGTGAATGGTTAACATAAGACATTTATATCTTCTTACAAAAGGATTGGAAAGAATGTAGCTTTGATTTATAAATGTATAACATTTTTGAATTATCAAAAAATACAATACCGTACCTTAAGTGTCATTAGAATTTTAATTTAAAAAAATTAAAACATGATATTGTAGTTTTCTTACCATTGCGGAAAAAACAAATAAACAAATTTGTTCTTGTTGTTACAATCTAATAGCAGTAGTTATATTCTAACATGTGCATGTTATATATATTACAGGATGAAATAGTAAATTTGCATAAGTAAGAAATGCAATTAATTATTAAACATATCATGCTAAATATTACAGGAAGTAAAAACCCCATTAAAATAAATTTATTTAAATGTACGTTGTTAAGAGTAGTAATTTCAAATATTAATCTGGAAGCGGCATGGGCAATGAAGGCGAGGGTATGGGAACTGGGTGAATAACATGCCCGGTGCTGCACCATCAATCACTCCAACTGATAATGAGGGAGGTCGTGACTTTTACAACTGACATGAATATAAGAACAACGTCAGACAGACAAAATGACATTGACGTCATTTGAATAAATGACATTGAAGTCGTGACTATATGACAGTGATGACAAATTACAGTTTTCCTTTTTTAAAGTTATAATTTGAGATTCAAGTTAGGCAATACACTCATTAGAGAATGTCTGTCATATCAGTCGGAGAACTCCTGTATCCCTAATATTATTATGTAACCTCTATAACAATTTTTGCTTTATTTGTTTCTGATAAATATTTGAAGAAAAGTGCAATTTATTACTATATTTTAATTCGTATTCTATTAATGGTATTATAATTAATTTGAATCGCATTTCAACTTCATTAAATTTGTACTCTTAATATTCTTACACTGCTATTTTGATACACAGATTTACAATCAGCCTCTATTTATTTAATAATGTAAACAGTTTGGAGATAAATTCATATGACGAAGGACAATGGATACTTTTACTGAATATTGGCATTTACAATTGATTATAAGCATATTGTAGCTTCTAAAGATTTATAAACAAGTTCGTTAAATTACAAGTTAGTTATTACTAAGCAAAAAATAATTCAACCCTAATTTGTATTTTATAACTTTCTTCAAGATTAAATAACATTTCAAAAATATATTTAAATCTGCATAGATTTGAATAGGCTACTTAACAACTTTTTTTTGCATTAGGTGAACTTCGTCTGAAGTTTGATACTACTATCTCGGTAAATGTTATAATATACAAAGGAAAGAATTTACATTTAAATTTACTGTTGATATTTATAGATGCTATAAATGGATTTCCAATTTTAAATGCAATTCTTTGTTATTCTTAAATTACATTTTACTTTAAAAACATAATATATTTTGTGTCTAAAATATGTTTAATAAACAAAAACTGTAAAATATGAAATTGAGAAAAAAAGATTTATTTCTATTTTACAATCACGTGTAGATGGATACAAGTATAACTAACGATTTTAGCGTGCTTAGTAATATCGTAATAATCGCTTACCACTTTTTTGAATTGAACGTCAAAGCAAAAAATATTTCACCTACAATGCTTTCATTTATAAACTATATGGATGGGATTAAAGTTAGGTTTGCGGTAAATTGTTTCATAGTGATATTAAATCAATCCAGAACCATTACGTTCTATATGTAGTCCTTTATCTATACATAGACAGATGTAGGTAATGCACGAAATAATATGTCTTAAAATAATTTCAAACATAGTTGTATAGCACTCGAAATTTTTCCTAGATTTGAATTCAAAGAGCCAGCTGATACCTATATTAATGAATGAGTTTGTAGGCTATCAATAGAAAAGTATGCTAACCTATAGACCCGTCACTAACTCGATGTAAGCAAAGTAAATTAATGCTATGTCAGCATCAAGGTACTTATTTAAAATCTCTCTATTTAAAAAAATAAAAAATTCAATTTTAATAATTGGACAACTTATATTTAGTGTTTTGAAAATAATGTAACTAGGTATGTTTGTTAGCAAAATTTTATCAATAAAACTATTTGATTAGAGATAGTCCTTTATCAATGACTACATTTGATATGTAGTCATTGCCTTTATATTTTAAATAAGAACTTTAACAATTTAAATATTTGTACAGAATACATTTATAAATTTATCATTTAAGTTGTATAAATAAACTTTTGTTTCAATATAAGTTTACATTGAATACATTTAAATAAATTTGTTTGGTCATTTTTAGTTTTTCTAGTAATCTGTAGGATTTTATTGTCATTAGCTTTTTTTATATATTTTTTTTTTATTTCGTTGTTTGTTTTAAATGCATATGGTATGCCAGTCATCCACTAAAGTTATGACAGCGTATAGCAGCAATTAACCTAATGCCAATAACTACATTGGAACCTGCCCAGTTGTGTACAAGGTTCCAAATGTAACAAACCGGACGAGCACTTTTAATCGCTGCGCTAATCTGCTCTCTTATATGGTTTACAAATTCGGTTAGTTCAATTGTCATAGTTCATGTAATTTGATTATAAGATAAACTAAAATTTTAAAAAAATACAGTGGTAGGTTCTATTTGGTCATTTTCTTCTACCAATTATTTAGTTTAAATAAAATAGGTTTCAAAAAGATTATGAATGAACATTTCATAACCACTTCATAAATAATGCGAAAGTGAAAAGTTTAGTGACATATACTACATAAAATATTCATTTTTTTCGGTTCTGATCTTAAAAAAAAATTGCTAAGTTGAATGTATATAGTTTTCTTATGATATATATATTAAAGCAAAAATTATATTATCATACTGTACTCAAGATATTTGTCAACATTTTAAGTATTTTATCGTTCAAAATGGGGTGACAATTTAAAATAAATAACGTTTCTGAATTTTCAAAAAAGTTAATTTTGAAGTGATTTATCGTTTTACAAACTTATTTTAATGTCAATTACTTTGGGAACAAGTAACAGAACATTACCAAAGAAGATATATAGGCCTACATAATAATAGAAGTAAAACCTTGACTAATAGACCCTATATTGTTGCTTTGAGGCTAGGTTTTAAAAGTTTTCTAATTTAATTTTAAAATAATAATGAAACTGAAATTAAACATAATTAAAAATTATCCATAAAACAAAACAAAAATAAATATTTCTACCACTTTATGTATTGTAAAATTTAAGTTAAAACATAACATATTAAAAAGTTTACTGGTGGTTTTTCAATTTCTTTAAGTTTGCCAAATAAACACAAATAATTATCAATTATTTTTTAAACAGTAAATGTAAAATCAAATTCTAGTTAAAAAACTTTCGGAAAAATAATTGGTTGTATCAAACTATTTCCATTGAAATACTTGGAAACGTTTATTGATTTTGTTTAACCTGACGTGATAGTTTTATTTACCAAAGAGACATGTTTGAATTAAGAAAAAAACATTTTTAAAATAGTACAGTTTTAACTAAATTTACTATATATGTTTTATTAAATAACATATGGATCTCATATTTTTAGAAAAAATAACTTACAGTCTATATAATTTGATTCCCTTTATGTACAATAGATGCATTTATTTTTGAACAAGATATATTGTATTTAATTATGAATTAATTCTGGTACCTCCCTCACCTACAGATGTATTTGGCTCATGTAAAGCTTGCAGATTTTCCTACATCCAGTGGATGGTTGTTGAAATCGCGTAGAATACCTCTCGGATGCAATCTTATGTTTTCGAATTATGAAGTAAATTTAAATTTAAAATAGTTGTTTGAATCGGTTTTAATTGTTAATATTTACTTTCGAATCATGGACCGTTTGCTCGACGAGTCATACCGTAACTACTTGCCATTTTATCACAGTCTTACATTTGAAAAACATGTTTAAGTTGACTTCTACTTTCGGTAAAAATACGTCTTCTTAATCCAAGGAACAGTTCAGGAAGACCCATCTTTAAGTGGACAGTATAGGCTCTCACCTTCCTTAGCCCTTTTTAATACCAACCCTAGTTACTTAAAAGGAAACATGTTTATATATTTTCTTCATTGGTATTTATAGTAATTTAATCATAATATCACATGTTTTTTTAGTTAAAATGTCATCTTAATTGTTTTAAATTTATTTGCGTCGAATTACTATTATTTTTATATTGTATTTTCTTTTAATTATTAAATTTGCGTTATTAGTAGAATTGCTTTATGACTATTTATCCCCTCCTTACATTCTGACGTTACGGTCTCCCTTCCTCCCAATAACCGCAATTCATGTCGATGCCTGTAGAATCTTAAAAAGTAAAATTTTGATAATTGTTGTCATTAAATAAATGTGTCTATAACTTGTTTGTTATTTGAATTTTTCCCATTTGTTTCAACAGGGTTGTGCTATGCTTCTCCTGAAGCGTTAAAAACTTGATTAATTGTTGTCCGATGAAATTGCGTATCTTATGGCGTTGACTTGTTTACTGCTTTTTATCTGGATTTTTTCCGAAAGTTTTTTGTTATGTATTTGATTACTTCTTCTGGAAAAGAATATTTCTCTTTTCGGTTCATTTCTACGCCACACCACTCTCGAGTTAACCGAAACGGATAGTACACTATTGTTGGAATATTTATAACAATTTTATATATTTATATTTAATACTATATATATTTTAATTTAATATTTTATGTAGCAAATTAAAAATACAAATATAATGAACTCGTTAATAAATGTTTGTCATTTTGGAAAAACTAACAAGGTTAGTTTACTTCTTTTTTTGTCATGTCTTGTGAACATATAGAACTTAAAATTAATGAGGGATATAATAGCACATAAATGAAAAGATTTTGTTTTTTTAGTTTGGAACTTATATCAGTGCAAACAACATTGTTTCGATTTACCACCTTGCTGACTGAGCTTTTAAAACTATGGTAAAGATTTATATTGGATGTAAATAATGCTAATTGCAAAATTAGTACTATCACACCGAGGAATTTTACAAAAAAAAAAAAAATAATATCTGAATATTATTATTGCTTATGTTTTGACTTTAAAACATCGAATTAATGGTTGATATTAATAGGGTAATTTTTTTAAAGAGAAGGGGGAAATCCTTCGTCGACGTTGTCATACTCAGAGACGCATCCCTTTGTCATGATTCAGAATCATACTTAATAAAAAAAACATCTTACTCCTCCAGAGTTCCTGGTCTGGGACCACTTGCTTACTACCTCAGTCCACGGCTGCTATTGTAATTTCTTCTCTTCTATTTATATTCCTTCTTGTTCATTATTCAAAGCCATTTTCCAATTTTCGCTTACTAGAACAGCTCTTACAAATTGAGAGATCGCTTTCCAGTTTTCATCATTCGATAGCATCAATTTCCCATGTTGCTCTCTGTCGCCACCTTCATGACAGAGAACAGTCTTTACCTCTCCATATACTATCTACTGCATTCGACGAAGGTGTGCTCAGCATCTTGCAGTTTGGCGATGTAACTTTCCCAATCTTAAAGAGGAAACTTCTAAAATAACCATGCCCTGTTAGCAGTTGAGTGATGTAGAATTTGACGTCCCCATGCTTTCTCTCTCCCCAGCTTTTCAGATCGAGAATGAGACAGTATGTACACCATCCTCTAGTATCTTCATTCCATCTTTTCTATTCAGAGTCTGTATTCTTTCAGTAAGAGAAAATGTACACTCCTCACCCCCTGTTTGATTTATCTGGGCTAGTTCTGTGCAACGGGCTTCAATTATAATTCACGCATCAATCTGCATAAGCGACAAGGTAGCTGTCATCTCAATCCACAACAGACGGTCCTATAAAGCATTCCTAAAGTCTGTTAGTATGATGGATCCCTGCGCTACTCCGTCAGTGATTTGTCTCCTACTGTTTTCAGAAATTTTCTCATATTGGATTTTCATATCACATAACAACAATTATGCGTTGGATTTTTTTGACCTTCAACCTGGGTCAAGTTTCATTAGGTAACCTGGGATTTAAAAAAAGTTTTTCTGAATTCCCTCACAGTCACCTTCAAGTTCAGTTCATCACGTAGAAGTTCAGAAACTGTCAAAGATATTTGAAAAAACGTTGTATAAGGAGTTATTATTTTGGTACTATGTTTAATTTATAGAAAATTTAATGCTGTTTCAAATGGTATTACTTTCCATGTCATAACTACATTAGTGTGTTTTTATCGTCAAATTAATAGTACCAAGTCATGTAATTTGAAAAAATCTTAAAATTTGCCATGACAGCTAACCCGGTATAGGTCAGACAAGGGCTAATATACATTGTTTGTTCCTTTTGATAAGTAGAATCAACTGTTAAAATTAATTTAGTCAGTAGTGACTCACCCTGTATATTCTCTCTACAAAACTTAATACAAACATTTTATCTATATAACTACAAAGAGTTAGGTTATTATAATTACAATTGCTATTTCGTATACATTGGGATAGTTCTGACACTATCGCCGTAAGTTCCAAAATACCAAAATTAAACTATTTGTGAACTATGTTAACATTTTCCAGCAGAAATGTGTAACATGTATTTACAACAACTTAAAATCATTGCATAAACTACAAAGACCAAATTACTCTGTTAGGTAAAATCAAAATATGACTTATTTTATTTTAAAATATGTACACCTACATACAACTTATTTTGTACCTATACACAAATTTATTGTATTTACTTTCGTTTAATTGTTTAAAGTTTAGGTTTAATATCATCAGTTACAGTAAATATTATTTGACGAATATATTTTAGTTGAAGTATGAGTTTATGTCGTAATAGAAGAGATATGCCTGAGTTATTGAAATATATTCAAATGTAGAACTTTAACTTGTACCCCTTAAGGAAATGATTTATATGCAAGGTTAGAAGATTGTTGAAGGGTTAACCACATCACATCTCCATCAGTTATAGTGGTATTCATTTAGAACAATGTATAAGCACCTCAGAATAGAACAGAAATATTTGGTTATTAATTTTCTGTTAAACTTAAAACCTATATGTGATAGTTAAAACAACTATAAATTTGCTCAAATGTATTGAAATAAAATAAATAGTTTACTTATTTAAATTGTTTTCTCTAGACATAGTAAAATCAGCTCAATTTAGTAAATACAATGTGTAAAGCCATTGCAAAATTTTGCTGTTTTTAAACAAGAGAGATAATGTATTTGAATATTAAACCAATAAATTATCTTGAAGGTATGCGTAGAATTAATTATTTACATTGATGCTGACCGAAGAAATTCCAGCTTGAAAAATATTACAATAGCTTTTTCAGATTGTAATGTTTATGGAAATTTTAATGTGTTTGGTGTTTTTATTTGAAATAGTTATAGTTGTATTTTCATATTAAAACCAACTGAGATACTGTTCTGTTTGCAGTATGTTATAAAGATAAAAGAACTGTAATATTGCTGATATACATATTCAATGGAATTTCAATTAAAATTATAGAGTTATGTTATATAATTTAGTATATTTTCTAAAACTAAAACAATATTTACTTGTCATTCAAGTAATGCTAAATATACGCAAGGGATTTATGACTAAACTTGCAAGATAACATATTTTATTCGTTAAATATTTAGCTTTTAACTTTATTTCCATTTTATTGAATTAATAGTATTGTATCCCTAAATCTATAGATACCATTTATATAGATCTAATGGTAACATTAAATATGATTACTAACAGTTTATGCTAGTAAAAATATCTCACAAATCCCCTAGTAGAATATATATAATATCATCTTGAAATTCGTTTTGATTAAATGAAACAGTGGTTTGGAAAACGCACCTAAATATTAATGTATAAACAATAACAGGTTAAATTATGTTAAGAAACATATAAACAAATTTTAAAAAATTATAAAAGTAATTTTTGATTTTGCACATTTTGTAAACTAAATAATTATTCAACCGTTCAATTTAGATTCTTGAAACATCTACTAGCACTTGATATTATTAATTTAATTTATTTAGTCCAACTTTACAAATAAATTTAGTAAATTAATTTTTGTATTAATAAGCTATTATTGTAAATTTTATAATAATTATTTTAAATATAGAACATCATTGTTTAATTAAGAATTATAATAAAACCTTTTTCATTCTCTGTAATTTATAGTTTTGATCTGCTCATAGTAGTTTGCATTGTCTATGTTAACTTATAAGTTGCAAACAACTAGTTTGAGAATTGGGTGAGAGGAACTTGACTTAAATCAGTAATCGTGGATTACCCTTTGTTTTCCTAATTAGCAGGATGTAACCAGTTCCAAGAAATGGCATTAACTCAGCTCAAGGGTTGTTTTGAAGAAGTTTGTTTGACTTACAATTAAAATTCAATCTAAGTTGTAAATTGACGTGGATTTTACTCTTAATAAGTTTGTAGTTTTGTAGACTAGCAGAAATTAAATAATTTTGTAAGTCTGTTTTAAATACATAATTATTTGCATTTTAAAGTACGTTTTCATCCAAAGTTAATTAATATATGAATTAAACTTTTAATCAAATTATTATGTAGCAAAAGGCATACAAGATGAAATTCAAACTCAAATTTTATTTATATAAAGTATAATAATTGCTTACTTGAAAAAAATATAATATAATCCAAATGCAAGCCTCTTTTTATTGAAGCAAATGTAAGTACACTTGTGCTTCTCCCCATTTAATATTAACAATAAGTAATTTGAAATATTAATTGTTTAACGTAATCTCTTAGTTCATCTTATAATATTTCGTAAACTATTTATATCTTGTGCACGATCTTGATTGGTTTTTGAGGTATTGACAATGTAGTCAAGACATATAACTTTTCTTGTTTATTGACTTTGTTTACAAAATTTGTAAACTATTCATTTGATTTACGTATTCAACGTGTTTCAGTTTAAAGTGATTGGAAATTATCATAAAGTGTCATTATAGCAAACTGCTTAGTCCACTTAAAGCAACCCTCAACGCTGAACTCTTTATTTATATTGCAGATTTGTTATACAGAGTGTCAATTAAGTCTGGGACCCATTTAATATTTCGTATATAAGGAAAATTTGAAGGTAGATGTAATTGAGGAACCTACTTTCTCTACTTTATGTAAAAATAATATTTTATTAAGATATCAAAAAATGTATCCGCCATCTTCTATCCGCAATTTTGAATGCAACTTTGTTTTCTTTAAATAGGAAGTTGGTCATGTGATACTTCATTTCGATTTAGAATTTCAAGAAAAAACCAATGGTGAAATTTGCACATAAATATTTTTAACAGATAAAAAATGACAGCCAAAAAAACAATGAAATCGTGTTTTCCGATTTTGCCCATTTTGCTGTATTATTTTTTTTTTTTAAATGCTAATAATTAATCTTTTTAGATATAGAATTAAATAAGCTTTCAAACGATACGCAATCCAACGATATTTGGGTGTATTTAAAATTTTTAGCCATTTTGATTATTTCAAAATTGATTTCGAGTGGTTCAACCAAATATCGTTGAGCGGCATATCGTTTGAAAGCTTATTTAATTCTGAATCCAAAAATAATAATAATATTACAACAAAAATAATACAGCAAAATGGGGACAAATCAGAAAACATAATTTCGTGGTTTTTTGGCCGCCGTTTTTAATTGGTTAAAAAAATGGATATGCAAATTTCACAGTTGTTTTGTTCTTGAAATTCTACATCGAAATGATGTATTACATGACCACCTTCCTATTAAAAAAAACATTAAGAAGTTACATTCAAAAAGGTGAATCCTAGATGGCGGATACATTTTTTGATATCTTAATAAAATGGTATTTTACGAAGGTCCCTCAATCACATCTAGGTACCTTCAAATTTTCCTTATATACGAAATATTAAACCGGTCCCAGACATAATTGACACCCTGTATAAAGGATTTTGTTATTTTTTCAAAATGAAACTACAATTTCAATCGCTCCTAGAAAATGTGATATTTTGTTTTACAAAGCAAATAAGTTTATTATTGCATGTTGTTTATATTTATGTGTAACAGTAAAAATAAATGTTAAATGAATAAATTGAAAATGTTTAGAATCCTTTGAAATCCGATTGGTATTATCGAGCGTAATATACTTGAATATAAACTATGCTATTATATTACTAAAATAAATTCTAGACTTTAATATACCTTTTTGGTGGCTTCAACTATAAATGCAAAGTAGTAAAGAAATTAAAAAGTTAACACTTTGAATGTGTTAAAAATAAATAATGGCTAAAGTTGTTTTATTGGAAACTTATTTAAAGTAAGTATAATAATTATGTTTAGCAATGACAGCAGTAACACGCTTTGGATTATAGTTTAGAAAAAGAAATACATCTTTATTGCAATGTTAAATATTGATTCTTTAAAAATTAGTAGAAGATTATTTACATATATTAGAGTGTTCATAATACTTATAAAAAAGATATTAGTAGCTACCGAAAACAATTAATAATATCACCCATCACTACAGTAGTTACCG
>JAGFPH010000010.1:1749990-1774011 GCA_018207615.1 Philaenus spumarius | reverse complement strand
TACTAAATTCTGTATTGATAAATCTTAGCCGTGCTAGTTTAATCTTAACACCAAGCTTTCTGTACAGCAAGCAATTGCTAAAGTTTTACTAACATTGTATTACACATAATCACTTTTAATACTAAATTCACAGAACTAACTATATTGATTGGGTAAATAATTATACTGTACATTAGTGGTGTGCATCAGTAAATTAATTATGTGATGGCTTACACATATTTTATAACTTATTTACGAAATTTTAAATCACTACTATGATTAATTCCAATTAACACTATTGTACATACCTTACTATACTTGTATCTACTTATACTTGTAGAAAAAAACGGAATACTATTAGAATTGAAAAAATTGGAATCAAATTTTAGTCAAATAAAAAAGTATTCTTTTATAAATATTGTTGATGCCCTAACTTGAAATACAGCATAATCTTCAAAGGATGTATTATAAAATAACAATATTAAGCGTTTCAAGTGATTATGCCGCAAAAATAAAGTTACGCCAATGTCGAGCTTTAATGATGTCGTAGATCAGCTTGAACCATTATCCCGTTCTGAGAAATGTGACTTACAGACAGAAGCGAGATGATATAAGGGTTCTTTGTTTTACTTTAGATATAATTAACCATTAATGTTGTAGCTTATGTGACAAGTATTTTGCTGAAATAGACTGATTAATTTCGCCCTGAATGAGTTGCAGAGGCTTTATTTTATATAAAAGTAATGATTTTTCAGGCACACGGCTTGGTAAGCTAAATTAACTTAAAGCCAAGTAAATTAACTTTACGACATGTATGTATACAGCTTCAATTTTACGAAGCAAGCCATAAGCTCTAACGAGACCATGGGTGCTTAATCCGCTTATATTCCTTTGATGCATTCATGACTAGAGGAATTACAAATAGCAAATAGTGCAACGTCAAGGAAGTTCAGTTAATTCCGACACATCTATTCCTAGAGGGCGAAATATTTATAATTAATGAATCATTTGGTAGGAGAATAAGATGGGATACTCGCTATGGCTCAAACTGATAACAAAACATAAGTATAAAGTGGCAAAATAATTTATTACAAGTAATTTTTTTTATAAACTAAATAAATTTAAAAAATCTATTATTTTCAAATAGTTAACATTCATTCCCACTGTAGACGTAAACACATACATTGGCAATTATTTGTATCATTAATAGAGTTTGTTGTTCTTAAATTCAAACCGATACAAACATAACTAGAAAGAAACATTCGTTAGATCTATGCCTGCAATATATGTGCACAAGACTTCTGAAAAGGTAAGATGATATTTTGTACGGTCATGATGAAGTTAGCAACAGAACCTTGCTGCTGTTGATATTTTAAATACCACTGTCCATTTTTATTTAACCATACGACTGTACTATGGTCAAAATATAATAAAAATTCGTGTAGTTATTTTTTAATATGTATTAGGTTGTAAACTTATATTTATTACTGCATTGATTGACGCAATAAACATATTTTTTTTGCCTGCAATTAAAGATGTTACATATGTTATTATTTCCTAATATATGATTTATTTGGAAGTATATAATAGCATTTCTTTGCAATACAAATGAACAGTATCTGAACCTGTATACATAGACAGATAATTTAATGTGGAAATCCAAATCAAAATAAAAGATTTTTCTAAAAGAGTTATAAATATATATAAGATTTGTAATAATGTTGTTCAAAAACAGTTTTATTTAAATTATTATTTTATGAACCCATTGTACTACCTATCCCTTATTTATGTTAACTTACTGTACCTTTATTAAAGAGCTAATTCAATCGTAATAAATGTACGGCTACTGCTTACATCTTTATTTGTAGATGAAATAAAACAATAACACACAATCTCACAACAAATACGTTTAATAAATCAAAGGCGTTTCAACGACAAAGCGTTTAAGTTGTACTTTGGCTTTTGTGGCTTTATCACTGACGATGGCGACTTTGTCGTTGAAACGCGTTTGATTTATTAAAATTATTTGTTGTGAGATTGTGTGTTATTGTTTTATTTCATCTATATTGTTCTCACAAGTCCAGCTCATTATTTACTTATCTTTATTTGTGTTTCTTGGACAAACTATATAAATTATACATTATAACCGTTTAAAACACAAAACTTAGTTACGAAAACAAATAATCTGAAAATTAAATGTTTATTTTGTATCAATTGTGATATTTTACAACTATGATACAATTAATTACTACATGTTTTTATAAATACATAAGTTGTGTTTAAAACCTATAGTAGCCTACGTGTAGTTTACAGTACATGTGTGTTTACCTTGACAACATTTTACCATTACATAAAACTAACCATTTTCATACTTCAGCGACGTTTTTTTTTTAAATAGTTAAGAATACTTTACACACTCTAACTAGAACGCCGATGAGTATGTCACAAGCTAAACATTCATACAATAAGTTTTCATGTCAAAGAAGATATACTTACTTTCGTGGCTCCCTCAACTCACATTGTACTACTGCTTCCAAGCTCACAGGTAAGAGAAAGTTTTTTCAAAAGCAAGATTTCTGAATGCAGTGACAAGATAACGGACTAAATTTTTTATGAACTCAAAGAATATATTATCTCAAGATATAAATAAATGGTGTTGTTGCCACCTCAGTTCAAAGAGTTGTTTAAGGGAATGATGTTAGGTTTTTTTATATTAATTTATACTTTGTGTTATAATTGTATATTAAAATACATATTTCAAAATTTCTATAACGTACTACTTTATTTTAGAAACTCATTAAAATACAACCAAAAAAATACAAAAACTATAAATTTCTTAATCAGATTGTCAGCAGTCCATTGTTGTTGCAGACAGATACTCATTGTTGTTGTTCTTGTAGATACACATTTGTTTCACAGAACACTGTCGACATTGTCAGGCACTAATACATACAAATTTAATAAATACAAATAACATTCGTCAAATTCAAATATACCTCTTGGTAAATATGTATAAATATGTGAGTGAAAACATTATTTAAGGTAAACCTATCCTGCATAATGTAGGTGACTAGGTATAAGCAGATGATCAGTCATTTTGTGTTAAAAGGCTGACCGTTGTGTAGTTGTTTATGTTTTATCTTTTCATTTAGTTTTGCGATTTTTTTCATAGATTAAGTTGTAAGTAAAATTTAATTTATCGTTTAATATTTTGCTGTGGTTGTATTATATTCTGTATACATAATATATTATTATAATATTTTAATTGTGTTAACTTTTTGTAGGGTTTAATATCTGCATATCAATGTATCTCAAAAATAATTCAAACAAAAACAAAACATAAACAACTCAAATGGTCAGAATTTAAACCCACACTTACTATTATTAAAGTATAATTTATGTTCCTATCCAATATCCTACTTGTCACAGGATCGGACTAACCTAAAAATAGGGCAACCAAATATTTCATTCATATTTATGAATATTTATAAAATCTGTTTCTTCCCCGAGTTAGTAGCATGTGATAAGTTTTTAGTGCTTGAATCTACACTTCAAGATTATAATAAGAATAAATTCATAATTTTATGCGAATATTGCTTTTATTAACATTTTTGTGTTTAGTAATTGAAGTTTTTTTTGCAAAATACATTTTTCTGTTAATATTTTTTAATTTAATACCAAAATATCAATTTGTATGCAAAATTTGTGTCTAAAGAATATTAAAACAATTACAAATCCAACATTTTTATTAATATGTTTGAATTATATCTAAATGAAGTTAACTTATAGAAGTTTTAAAATTATAAAATTTATATTTAATATGAAACGTAAGTACTCTTTTGGTAAATATGAAATTTGTCAATGCAAAGAATCCATAGCCTATATGTGTTTTCAATTAATCCTACTGATTTTAAACATTTATTTAAACATTCGTATAATTCGTGGAAGAGACATTTTGGTTTTAAATGATGATTAATTTGTTGGAATGTAATTTAATACACAACACTTTAAATATTATTGTATTCGTTTTGTATTTTACAATGTGTGATGTTCATTGCATTTGGTTACGTTGCTTGAAAAACCATCTTAACTGAAACAAGTAACTACAAAGTTAAGTTACATAGCATAATATAGGTTAAGGGGTTAAAGAATTAAACATTATCGTACATTATTACAGCTTGAAGCGCTACATATATGCTGATGTCAGCTTGTAGAACTTCGATATAATATAAAGAAACTGCAACTATAAAGAGTTATAGTTTTATTATATTAGCTAGTGCATCAATGAAGATATCTACTTTGTCGTTGAAACGCGTCTAAGTTAGTAAACGTGTTAGTTGTGAGGTTATGTGTTCAAGTTGTATTATATCAACACATCTTCTGACAAATGAAGTGAATTTTTTTAATATATTGTGGTTTGCGTCCAAAAATATTGTCCATATAGTTGTAACTCTAAAAATTGGTATAAAGAGTCAGTAATCTAACTCAAATATACTTTGTAAAATTTGGTGTATTGTAATTTAAATCTTTTTTTTTATTTGATGATTAACAACTATATAATTTAAATGATTTTATACTGTGCATTTAATCACCATAAATTAAAAGAAATATGTTACAATAATATTGCGGAACGTGTTTGACAGATAACACTAGTTTTGAATTAAACAATAGCTGCCATTTATTTTGAGTACTTGCACAACTTGAAACTATATTGATGGAGTATGTGTCTTCATGACTGAACTTTTGAAAAGTAATTAATGCATTTAAAAATAAGTTCTAGTTATAAATTAGTTTGAAATCAGCACTTGAAACTTATTGTCATGATAAAATGACAACCTGTTTGATGGCCAATCTAGTGGTTCTTTACGTCGAGTTCAGTTCGGTTTGTGTTTACAAACAATGACGTGTAAATAAGACACTAACCTAAACGAAAGTGTTATTTGATTTGGTTTCAAGTAGAGTATACGCTCTGAGCGTAGTTCCCAAAAAATTTAGTGTGGTCGAAAACATTTTTGATTGGTCTGGAGAGGTTAAGTGAAGCTTTAATTTTTCGACATGTGTCATTTTGACAAAGTTTCTAGAATGTTTTAAAGATAGGGCTATTGTAACTTCGGTTCAAAAATCTATCATGAGAAGGGCCCTGACCTCCTGTGAATCAGTTTTTCAGACCTTTTATCTACATCAGAACTTATATTATACGTCTTAAACCAAACTAGAACGCCAATCTTGATGTTATATGTGGTCTACGATTTTTATTGTAGACTCACTTAGGACATTTGGTGTGCTAGTAAGGTGGATGTTATTTTTGGTATTGCTCAAGTTGTTATAAGGATTGGCGTTGTCTCTGAAAAGAAGAACGAGTTGTTCGACCAGGTTTCATAACCGCAACGATTGGTTTCGAATAGGTATGAAGGAGATTTATTAATATCGCTCTTACTGCCATACCATTATCTGACCTGCCCTCGCCTACTACCACTTCTAAAGTAAGTTCAGACTTCCTTCAGATATCTACTATTTTTTATCTACTAAATTCCTTCTAGTTTGCATCTTGAAGATTTTTAAACTAGAAGGAATTTTAAATTCTTAAGAATATATGTGTTTTAAATTATAAAACGTGAGAAAGAGAGAAACAAATTCTGTATGCTGGTGAACGCCAATCAATCAAGCACGGACATTTTTATTTTTTTACAACCTCACTCAAACTAACTAACCCTCAACAACACACACAAACAAATTGGAAATAACAAAGAGAAATTAAATAATTAAAATTGTAAAGTTTCATACAAAAACATTAGTTGAATGTAGAGTGTAACAAATAAATAATATCCTACAGTGTATTTTTTTATTTATAAAGTGTTCAAAAATGTACAGAAAACTAATAATATATCCACACACGACAAGACAAGAGAAAAAATAAATGTTTTTATATTTTTTTGATTTTATATATTTTAACGATTTTTGTATTTTATATATTTTTAACTTTTTTTGTATTTTTTTAATGCTTTACTCAAATCAACTTCCAGTGAACATTAAAAGAAAAAAGTAAAAACAATTATATTGTAAAACTTAATTATTACAAAAAATTCTTTATTTCAGAAATTCCCACTTGCATTGATTATTGATACTATAATAGAAGGACAGATTTACTTTGAAAATTTAATTTATGCTGCGCTACGATTTTGTGTAAATTTATTTGTTTGCCTTTTTAAAATACCACCATATCCATTACAAGAAATATAAGCACCACCTTTGGCCGTTATATTAATTACATTTTAACTTGAAGATAACTAGGCTCTTTTAAGAGGATTTAAAATAACTATGGTTCAAGAGAGTACATTATATCAATAATAAAAAAAATATGATAATAATAATAATAACTACAATCACGTACTTAGCTTTTTAGAGTTCTGTTAAAATCTCAATTTGACACTAAAGAAGGAATTATACATATACAAGTTTGAAAGTTTGTAATTTAGAGTAAAATTTATGAAAGGTAGATGAACCAATTTTATATATTTAAAATTATGTATTAAATATAAGTTATTTGTTTAAAAAGTTCAAACATTAAATTTACCTTTACGAAATATTTGAAAGAAGGTAAAAAAGGAAACTAAAGTTAATAATAAATTCAAAATAAGTTTGTTTGTATAAATTAAAAATAAAATGATGTTTTTTAATTATACAGAATTTCTTAGATTTAATCCCTTAGGGACTGTGAGCCAACAATTTGCATTCTTCGCCACACCAAATAATTTTTATTTTAGACAGTTTGGGTTAAACTTTTAAATCTGTTAACAGATTTGATACCATGGTATTGAATCTACCTAAGCCGTTGATTGAAGCCTATAAATAAATAGTTTCAAAGCAAAGAAAATCACAAATATTTTAGTTTGTGAAACTAATTTAAATGATTATGTCAAACGTATTCTGTTAAATGTACAATTAAACTTTTTTAGAAGTTTATATGTCATACAACAATTAAGTTAGACTTATTACAATGAAAGTAAGTTTTCCCCAATATATTGTTTAATTTTCATATAAAAAAATTAACCATAAGTATTAACACTATGTAATTATTTCTTACACAATTGAGTATTCTGAAAGTATAGCGAGCAGTTTATATGATTCGTTTCATTTCTTGTTTTCATTCATTATTTACCAAATACAATATAAAGTAACAATGCACACTAACTAGTACTTATTTTATCAATATGTAAACTTTGATGTCTAGAATATTCTGTTTGATCAAAATGTGTACTAGACCACCCAAGTTTTAACAATATATATGTCTCCTTGGGTTACAATAAAAATCTGAACGTCATTTACGTTGCTAAGTAAATGGTAAATTAAAAGGCTTATTGTTGTTTATAGGTGTAGTTATATTATAGTACTTATGTGATTGATAATTCTTTTATTATTATAATTGCATCATACATTTCACACCTATAATCCTAACCACAGTAAAATTATTAATCTCCGGAATGCCTATATCACTATTGATATTTACGACCTGTGTTATTTATAATTGCTGTTTTATGGTAGTGTTGTCACACTGATATAAATAGCTATATAAATAATTTGTGACCTAAATCCACCCAACATCTGTTTATTCTAACATAGAAAATCATTATAGATCCAATATCAGAGTTTATTTACGTTTATTTCCACAATACATTGTATTTCTAATCATGTAACATGAAATAAAAGTATAAAATATTAATTCAAAATTAAACAATAGTAAAAAGAATCATTCCGTTGTTTAAGGACGGAGTATTCTATATTTTCTAACAATATTGGTTTTGATACAGAAGCAGGGTAAACAACGATTTAATTTAAAAAGTACTTTAAGTTAGAACGATGCATTTATAATAGTAAGCAACGTAAACCATATTATCCAGTAAAGTTTTTAAAGAAGTTTTAATGTATTACAAAGTACAGCATTAACATAACAAATAACAATGCAATTTATATTTATTTCTTATGCACATACAAAACCATTTAATACGTTTATTTTTTTATAATATTTTGTCTACTTTGTGTTTAATGTTTTTACTGTTTATTATATGTGTTCAAACTATTACAGAGAAAATTGTTTTACTTAGTCTCAATATTTTAAGCTTCCATTTTATTAATTACTTGCTGCCATGATTTATAAATATGTATAAGGAGATTTATGCCAGAATAACTAACTCTACGTTCTACAGAAAGAGGTCAGATTGTGTTTAGAAAAACAAGCAACTCTGGGAAATTGACGAGAGGGTTTATCTCTCCGACCTTTTAGTAGTGATAAGAAGCTTATATTGGAAAAGGTGTCAAATGTTTTTGAGGAAGACTAATATAAGACTAAAATTTAGTTTACACCAACATATTCTTTTAACAAAAATAGTTAATTATAAATTTTTAAATTAACAAAACAATAATTTAAAACATTTTAAACCGCAATACTTAATATACTTCTTATTAATTTTCAACAATTAATTATAAATTAAGTTACTATAATAGTCCAGCTAAATATAGTTTTGAAATTTAATCATACATATTGGTTGCTATACATATTAATATTTAATTTTTCTTAAGTAAAGCAAATATAAAAAATGTAATTTAAATAAAATTTGTGTAATGATTCGTATAAAATAAATATTGATATACGAATATTAAATCATAGATCACTTTTTAATTTATTCTTACTACTTGTACCTAATATGAAATTATATGTATTTATTGTGCAGTAAAAGCATTTTTGTGTGTGTTTTAATATATATAGGAAGTCATACTTTTAATACATTGTGATTCTACTCTCAATTATGTATATAAATATATTTACAAGTAGCTGTAATGCAAATAACTATTTGTGTTGTACATTTACAGAACAACTTTGTAAAGTAATACCAAGCAAATATTAATTATGCTATAATTATGGTTTGTATTGTAATATTCGCCTTAAAAAGCAAAGCAACCAAGTAAACTTAAGAGCAACCTTACATAAAATATTTTGATTGATTAATTAATTGAAACCCCCTTTTATTTTCTTAACCGGTCAGTTCATTGTCCAACTCAGGTATTCCAAGGTCAGCCCCCTTCCCTTGCTATTTCACCCCACCCTCTTAGCATAGATGTTTGTTTGATTTGTAATGTACACTTTAGTTTTAGTTGTCTGATGATGCTTAACAGCGAAACAGCTGTCACAATTATATTGTTGTTTTTTTGTGAAATTTTGTTTAAGTTTACTTTTTACCTTAATATGGAATTTCACCAAGCACCGACTGTGGTAACACTTAATATTAAGATTAATTAATAGTTGAGTATTATTTTCAATTTATTGTGATATCAAAATAATATATTCAACGAAGTAAAATAGCAATAAATAAACATACAGTGTGTAATTTTAGCTCTATTGCTAATCAAAATTGATATAGTATTCATGGATTAAGCTGAATAGTAAATTAAGTAGCAGTTTAAATGGATGTCTACTAAGTGAAAAATAGTAATAATATTCAATCCAGTTAATTAACAAATTTAATAAAATTTATACACATTTCACATGGTGGAATGACTAACAAGGGTGTGCTTATTAGCAGTAGGCTAAAAAAACAATCGGCTGAGGTGCATGACGTCACATGGGTCGCACCAGCCTGCCGGCCGGCGCTGCGTGCTTCTACTCAGTAACCATACGGAACCTTTTCTGCCCCACTTTTATTTAACTAATAGTAACCACATACATGTCTTGGTAGTGCTATGAACAAACATATTTTTCTATGTGCATACAGTTACCCTTCTACAGTTTAATTTATATGTTTTTAAAAAGAACATTACTTGATTATTTTTAAGTTTTAGTGTCTTCAACATTTCTCAATGTTAAACAGTTATTATCATCTAATCCGTTAATTATTCAATTTGTCTATATTGTCATAAATATGATATTACAGCAAAGTTAATTTATAACAATTGAATTGAATAATACATTTATGATTCATTACAATTTTATGATAATTAATGTTCAAGTTAAACAAATTATGGTAAAAGATAGTATACACACTACATCACAAAGTGTAATTTATTTCATGCAATGTAAACAACTTGAAAACATATTACGTATATGCAATAAGGAACCAAGTGCCAAAAGTAAAATTTGTGTACTGCTGTTTTAAGATAGGTTATAAAAATCTTATTTAGTTATATTTATATAGATATTTTATTATACCACCAAACCATAATAACTAGTAAAACATGTAACTATTTTGACCTTATGACATGGCTTATTATTATAAGTATAAACATTGTTTGTGTTTGTGTTTAAAAAAAATATATTATATACATAAATATAGAAATTTACGCACAACAAACTTTTATTTCAGATGATCTAAAATAAAAGTTAGCTGTGATAGTAAACTATTTTTTTACAAGAACCGCACACATACTTCACTAGGTTTTTGTAAAGTTAAATTTATTAAAATCTTTGTTTGATCTAAACATCACTCAGTCTCAGATACTGCACTTTTAGCGCTAATTTTATGTTTACTTAAGAAATTAAATATTTATTATTTTCTTAATTTAAATAAATAATATTTCCTTTACCTTATATATTAGAAATAATAATTTGAATCACTAGTTTTATTATGATCTGCAACAATATTTTTATATTTTTACCTGCTAAGAAAATTGGAAATTTTCTAAAATCGGGAAGTTATTGGTTTCACCCCGTTTTTCGAAAATCGAGTATTCATCAGATCTCGACGTTTTGAGGTCCTAGGAATCTTCCCTGACCACGCCAGAGAGGGTGTCACGTGTGTGTGTGTGTGTGTGTGTATGTAAGTATGTGACCCGCTTATAACTTTTGAACGGCTTAACCGATTGGATCCTACCAAACGGCCTTCTAAAGAGTTCTATCAAACTTAGATTTCCTGAAAATTTCAACTAATTCAGACCGGTAGGTTCTGAGAAATTTCGAAAAAACTAAGAAATAACAATTTTTCAAATCAGGTTTTTTTGGAATAACTTTTAAATGGCTTTACCCATCAATTCCAAAATCTAATCAGCTTTTAACCTTGAAAAGCGACGTCGATCGCTACCAGTAAGGTCAAAATCGGTTAATTCGTTCGTGAGATATCGTGAACGAAAGAAAATAAAAAAAGTGTTTTTTCTCAATTTCTCCGAAATTTTTCATCAGAAAAATTTTTGTTGTCGATTCTTTCAATGGACTCGAAAAACTGCATCGATTGCCGCAAATCGCATAAAAAACGGTTCATTCATTCACGAGATATCGTGAACGAAAGAAAATAAAAAAAAGTGTTTTTCCTTAATTTCTCCGAAACTTTTCATCTGAAAAATTTTTGTTGTTGATTCTTTCAATGGACTTAAAAAAACTGCATCGATTGCCGAAAATCGCATACAAATCGGTTGATTCATTCAAAAGTTATGGCAGTTCAAAATTTCCAAAAATAGTGTTTATCAAACTTTCATCATACTTTTGTAATTAAACTTAGCGGGAAATTAGTTTTGTTTAGTTTAGAATAATCTGGTATTTGTAATATTTAATGCTACAGTGTATTATAAGTATGTTGTGCATTTTATAAATGCCATTTTAAATATGAAGACAAAGCACAAATAAATGTGACAGTAGACGTTCTGAAATTATGGTGTAAGATTACTTTATGAAAATCTAGATGTGTATTCTGTTAGGATTTGTATTATACAGAAAAGGTCAACAGTAGTGCAGCCAGACAAAATAATCAAAATCATTTAGTGTTATAATTTACACCACGATTAATTTTTATAAATTAATATATTCTGATCTCTTTAGATATAAATAAGATGTTTCAATATCCTTGCGTATTTAAATCACTATTTTGTCTCAATATCTAACAACATATATTTTATTTTTTTACCATAAAGTATTTCGAGATTAGAGATAATGAGTACTTCTATATGTAATTATACTCTGGTAACGTTCAAAATATAAATTCAGTAATAATAATATTGAACTGCATAATATTGAACTAAAAGATTCAAATAAACATCTTATATATTATAAATATAATATACTGTTATCACATTCATCTGATAGAAACAACCTATTTTTCAAAGTACCTTATTGTAACCTAAATGCTCCTGAATATTTAAAAATAAAAGTAATTACAGTAATAAAATTATAAAAATATAAAATTATGATATTTAAAGACGACTGTTAAATATTAATATCATTTTCGTAAGCACATTATACTCATAAATAGTTTAGCTTTATAAATAATATAAATAAATGAAGTATTTACGTATTTATCGACAATACATTACGCTCGTTCGTCAAAGGCTGGATTGAATAGCTAAGTTACTCAATGGTACTTTGTAATATCCACCTTGACTTTATCATATTGTATTTAGGTTAGCCTTAAACCTTTTAAGTGCTTTAGGCGAGATAAAAACAATCAATTTTGTTATTACGATTTGTCATCATATAACCTTTGTGTTGCATTTGGTTATGATTTGGCAAATTGATTTAGAGACAAACCTTTAATTAATTTTCAAACAATAGAGTATCACTTTCTACATTTTTTATTTATTTCATATTTTAAAATGTTTGAAACTATGTACGTTATTTTTTCAATGTTAATTTATAAAAGTTTAGATTTAAACTATATTACAAGTTTAAATGGTGCAATATTTAAATTGTATACATTATTCCGTGTTTCAACGTATACGTATAGTGTATAATAACAATATTATTTGGTTGATGAAATTTATATCAATTGTATTTATCATATTATATAATTGTATTTAAAACGTTATATAAATTGTTAATGTCTAAACTGTATATCTAAATACATATTGCGACGGCCAATTAGAATTCTGCAATGGCTAATTAACAAAATTAATTAGGCATAGTGGCAAAATAGCATTTAACAATAATAAAGACAAAGTAATCAAAAAATTAGTTAATTAAAGGTATAATAAGAGAATATTAATAGCAATTAGGTAAAACAAGTATATTTGTAAAGGTAATGATAATAATTTAAAATTGTATTTATTATTAAATCGAAAGCCTAACCAATGTTAAAAGTAATAGAAAGCAAGGGGGTAATAAATACTCTAAGTTACAACGACAGGACACGACAAGAATTTTCCTGTTACATCTTGTCGATCACGTGATGTCAATTCACTTTTGCCAATGACACAGGAAGCCATGTTAAATTATAAAATAATAAATTGTAGGTTATTTTCAGAGAATAGAAAGAGGAGAAAAGGTTATGTAAAAAGTAGTTAAAATAAATTCAATAGTTAAAGTAATTCAAACGTTATAAGAGAAAACTTTAGACGGAAAAGTAAAAACTAATAAATCAAAATTTAAAGAAAAGTAAATGATAAAATTGAAATGTATTTATGAAAATGTATGCTATAAATGTGTATTCATGTTAAACCATGTGAGAATTGAGTATAAACCAGAAGGTGGGTTATCAGAATTCAAACATAGGCAAACCAAACTAGGCTACCAGCGGAGAACCATCTGAAGGAAGGACGAAGAATCCGAAAACAGTTTTGGAGGTTTATGAACCAAAATAAGAGGAAACAGCGAAGAAATTTTAAATTCATCAAAATTTATAAAAATAAATTCTGAAATTTCGACAAAATTTACGAAGCGTATAACTCAAGAACCAAGAGAGATACAACTACAAATGACATGAGGGCCGAATCAGGAAATGGTAAAAAATCTTTTGAGCCCAAGAACTCCCAAATCGGACCAAGGGTTAAAAAGTTAGAGTGTTTTGTAAGAAAAAATGCGTTGAAATGAAAAAGGGCAAGTTATAACAGGAATAGCTTGTGTAAATAAACAGCGACCGATCAGGAAGATGACGTCATGCACCAACCACCGAATACACTACAATAACGTAATACCGGAAGGGATAAATTAATTAAAATAGGACAAAAGCAATGTAATTTAAGGAAGAAAAAATAATTTACACAAATAAATATTTCAAAGAATATTATGGAAAAGAAAAACATAATAATAAACCCGAGGAACCAAGTTGCTCAAAATTACGACAAGAGTAATTAATTCTTTTGACCAAAGAAACCTAGAGAGGGTTGGTGTTCAAGAGAACTCGCGTTAGTTGCGTCTAGGATTCACCAAGAAACCACGTCTCGTTGCTGAATCACAATCGGTCGGTAATCTATAACGAACTTCGGTAAATCGTTAAGGGCCGTAATAAACCGTTCAACATTGCAATAAAGAAAAATTACAAGAAAGAAGAACACTTTAAAGAAGACGGGCACTTCTCCCAAAGAAGGACGATAGGGAAGGAGAGGATCAACCAGGACATCGTACTAAAGAAAACCACCTGGAGGGAAGAAGAAAATCATCTGATATCTATAAGTAACAGATAATCAAGTTTAGTTTGTTAGGAAACATCCCATTTTAAAATTAGTATACATTAAAAATTTTAAATAAAAGTAAATTCACGGGAAAATTAATATATTCGAGTCAAAAGGTAAATATTTAAATCTCACAGTGGTAAAAAAACGTCGATAATTAATTCTAAATATATATATAAATTGTTTCACATTCATTTCATAATATTTTGTTTAAAAATACGCCTTTGCGAAAGTAATTTTGTTTTGTTTTTAAATAAAAAAAATATTTAAACAAATCATATTCTTTTATTTATAAAATTTAGTAAAATCATACCTAAATTCACCCAGTGCTCTAGAATAAGTATAATTAATAAGGTGAACCTTGAATGTAACAAATTAGCCAGAAAAGGAACGACCGCGAGATTGGAGTCAGACAAGAGCTAGCATACAAAACAAAGTATATAAATTAATTAAGTAATCAAGTTTCAAAAAAGGCAGACCCGACGATGGGGGGGGGAACGTGGCAATATGTATATATATTGTATGATAGTCTTCAAATCTACAATAATTATCCTTATCAAAAGATAGAATTTAATAAATATTATCGTTATAATTGAATATATCTCTTGAGTTTTTACCATAACAAATTCAGAATACACAATAATGTTAAAATTATGGTTCATCACTAATTAATTATATCTACATATCTACATATACCAAACTTGATTACACTTATAGCATCTAGATTTACACCAACTTTTAAATTGAAACAAACAAACACTATCTGAAGTATTTATGTTAAATAATATTATTTTCCAATAATTATAATCACCGAACAGAGAAGGTAGCACTTAGAGGTTTCAATATAGTTACATTTTAATAAAATCCTTAATATGTAATCTTACAAAAGATGATAAATTATTAATAAACTGCCATTGCAACCAAAGAAATAGTCCATTTCTTAATATTCCATTTATATCACTGATAAAATTCTCGCCAAAAGAATAAAATACAAACTACTGATTCCTTATTAACTAATACAATCACATCTGAACTAGATAGTACTTGAACAAACAGGAGAGTCAACAAATAAAGTACATTATTCAAAACAAACTGTATAAAAATAGACAAGACAAATTTTTGCAAACCCGAATCTATATAAAAATAATAATATTGGTCTTCTAAAAACAACCATATTTTAAAAGACTCACTTAAGGCTCTATTCATAAGCCTTACATTTAACTTTACCTTTGTGTGTCTTAGTTACAGTGTAGTATATAAAAAGCTGGATATCGTTTGAAGTAACTACTTTGTTTTTTATGAGCGGCTTTCATTTAACTATGAATATAACTCAATGCGTTAATATTAACTATATTTTTAAAATCAATGAAAGCACGATTACGAAACTAAATCGTCCACTCGATTTGCATTGAAAACATTACTTCTACACTCGTTTAATACTATTTAAATTGTCTGTAAGAATTATGCCACTTAATAGGAGTTAGATAATATAATTATTTTTCCAGAAATTTGTTCAATTCCAAATTCAGTGAATTCTAACAATGCAGCACATTACCACCAATCACAGAATATTTCCTTGTACGGACACAATTTGAAATGCAATAAATGTATTCTTCCTTTACAACCTTTGTGCATTATAATACGTGTTAAATAAAAAATAAGTATAAAACATTTTAAATAATGTAATAATTACACATATAAAGGGAAGAACTATGTATCCTCTATAGGAATCCTGTAATGAGGGTTACCTTTACTTCAAAAACAAAATATTATTTATTTTATCAGAGTTGTTGAGTAACATTTAAGAGAAACTAGAAATTATAAAGGAGTTTACAGCAAAAGTTGTATTTTTAAATAAGCATTTTTTTATAGAGCAGATAAGAAAAACTGGGCTCAATAAAATTTTAAAACTGTTATTTAATCATAATTTGTGGCTCTTCCTGTAGCACACGCATCAAACAAAGCTTACAAACTTAAAAATAAAAACAGTAATAGAATATGTTCAGAAAACTTTATAAAAAAGTGAGATTAATTATATTAATTATTAAGTAGATTGTCTACATTGTCGAGCAGCCAAGATGTCAAGCTTCTCTGGAATTTTTGTTTGTCTAGTATAGTGTTTGATATATACTAGCAGTTTGTTATACAATTTCGGAGCTGTAAAAGAAAAAAAAAATTCATAAAACTTGTCAGCCTAGGTTTTGGAATAGGCAAATTTTGCCTAGAACGGAGTGATAATTTATACGTATTATGTACATTGTTAAATTACCCACTTCTTCTGTAGAAGACACTATGCATTTTATATATAAATAGATGTTTGATAGGTAGGAAAGTTAAAATATGGAAAAGAGATCTAGAAGGTACAATTCTGTTTAATTTTGTATACCACGGATAATGGATTTTTGAATTATTTTAATAGGATACTGGTTTGTGTTAGAGACAGTTCTACAACAAATAATTTGCATTGCATGATTTTGGTCCGAATCACAGATAATTATTACTAATTATTTACCTCAAGTCCGTCTTGTGACTCCTTGTCGTTAATTTTAAGATGGCATGTTTCGGAGCCGTAACTCCATCATCTGGTCATCCCTCTGGTGAGTTCGTCGAACATTAAAAACATTAAAATTTTATAAACACACACATTTACACGGACACTAACACACAAGTCACAGTTCGTCACACAAATAAAAACACGAAATAAGCCGCATCTCTACGTCCGGTCAGTATAGTGCAGTGCAGCCTAGTTTTTTTTTTTAAATTTACGTATACAGTAAAAGAAATATATTGAAGTATAAAAAAAAATTGTTGGGAAAATAAATGAGAGTTCAATAAAATGTATATCCTGTGTTTACATTTTATGTCTAAACAAAATTTTACCAGCCCAACTTAGGTAATATTAATTTTATAGATACAAATTTGAATATTACCAATGTAATACTAATTTAAATATTCCAAGGTTAAAAAGACATTAACATATTCTTGATATTATTTGATGATCGTAAAAGTGATGATATTTTCGTTAAGATTTGGGAATAAGAGTTAAATTTGTAGGTACACTAAATGTATTTAATTATAAAACATGAATTTCTGTCATCAAAAGAGAGACTCTCCAAACATTTTTCTTTTACATCGTGTTAAATACCTTATAGAAATACATACAAGTTAAATAAAGTCTCATCTTTCATTATTCTGGGATTTTATTATGTGTTTTAGAAACAATAGATTGTTCGCTAACAGAACTACATATTTGCATCGATAGATATGTACGCATTTCATATTCCTATAAAGATGAGAGCACTCAAGCACTCGTTTGTTTTCCAGAATCTTGACAATTTATAGCAAAGTCCAAAATTTATTTAAACAGTTAATGCATTCATTATTTAACTAAAACCTTCCTTATACATTTTAATATCGCTTTCCAGTAGAAGGAATCAATGTTTAATGTAATATGTATTGCTTAATATGTATTGCTTAATTGTATTGCTTATAATATGAATGCTTAACAAAATCGCTGTAGAATTATTATTTCTAAGTACTTGTAATAATATAACTTCTACAACTTATAATTCTAATTACATTATTTTTAATAAATACAACTTTCATGCACTATCAGTTAACCAAAAATATGTACTTCAGTGTCCACAAAAAAGTAATTTAAAAAAAACTATTATCATTAATGATCAGACTAAGGTAAGTAGTAAAAACGGAAAAAAAACTCCTAAGCATAAACGTCTTAAATTTATAAACCATTTATATTCTTGGAAATATATATTTAAATGAAATACAAAATTAATTTTTATCAGTAGGCCTATTATTACGATAGTTGAATCATATTTTAAAAATTTTATTAATACAAACCAGCCTTTCCGTAATACCTTCTTTTAAAATAGGTACTACGTAATTTTTTTAAATGATTGAAATATATGGAATTTATTTATTTCTCTAGTATTGTCTACAATAAATTATTTAATAATACTCTTACTACGTAACTATATCACGAATAATGTCTGACAAGTTTCACTGAGAATTATATATAAGTATGTAAGAGATGTTCTGCTAAGCAAGAAGGAAGAAAAATTCGTAGAAGTCTAGAAGAGGACAAACCTACGAAACCGGTAGAGGTACACGAGATTATGGTGCATAAAAAGTAAGCACGATAACTCCTTAGTACGATGTAATGGAGTAGTTCCGGATAAAACTCTTGGAAAAAGAGGTAATTGTAAGGGGAGTCCATAAGCCAATGATGAAAAAAAAAGTTTTTTTTTAAATAATTGTATAATGTAGCTACAATTGTCTAGTTTAATTTACTTTTATAATTACAAAAATCGATAAACTAGAAACGTTTTTATTAATTTTTATGTTGAGCGATGTCAAGAGGAAAATTTTTGTAATTTGGTCTGCCTTTTTGAAGCATAGCCACATACTCGTACTAAATTTTATAATTTTATATAGGCCATGTCACAAAATCAAACATATGATCATACTAAACATACCCACCTCCCTGAAGTCATTATGGAATACATACAACCCATCTTTAGGGACCTAGCAAGTCCTGATCTTCTCAATAAATGTTTACATGGGAAAAGTCAAAATGTTAACAAATCGCTGAATAACGTTATTTGGAATCGGCTGCCTAAAACCGTTTTTGTTGGTCTAAAAACTATGACATTAGGGGTTCATGATGCAGTTTAGCGTTTCAATAAGGGTTATATTGCAAGGTGTGAAGTGTTGAAGAACCTTGGGTTTCAAGTGGGAAAGAACTGTGCTGAAGTGTTTATGAAAATCGATAAAGTGCGAATGCGGAAAGCCGAAAAGGCTATGGAAGAAATGCAAAAAGAAGCCCGTCAGAAGAAATCTTTAGCCAAAAGGAAACTAGAAGAAGACCTCCTTGATAGTGAAGATCCAGACAACCCTTCATATGTCCCAGGACATTATTATTTATGTTTTTATTTCATTTGATTGTAATTTTTTTTAAATCGTGTTTTCCCGAAATTACATATTTTGTCCATATTTGACCCATTTTCTCAGGAACCATTAAAGATATTGGGATGAAATTTTCTGTGCTTATTTAGGTGACATATATGCATATTTTAACACAGGGATTTATCAAAATAACATTTTTTATAAACGTTATACGTTTAAATATAATATTTTCTACCTGTTTTTTGTAACGTACTATTTAAAAATCTATAAAATTATATTTAAGTAGTACAAAGCCAAACCCTCCCATCAGTGTTACTAGTTAGATGTCTTGAACATGTAGTAAAAATTTCAGCATAATACCTTTAATAGTTTCTAAGAAAATGGGTCATGAAATAGGCTAATTTAACATGGGCGAGATATGACTTACGGACTCCCCTTTTAATTTTAATTGGTAAACCGGATGAACTGGGAGTTCCACAAACCGGGAGACTAGTCTCCTAATGGTGCCTAATGCACTCACCCTCTATATAAAAACATTACATAAACTCCTTTATCCTAAAACTATTACGTCACAACTCATCCATCAATCACTTGACAAAGCGAGTATTATGTTTTCTAAAATCTATTTATTGACTGGTGTACCTCAAATGCAATTATGCCCGGTACGAACATAAACTATAAACAGTGTCAATATTTTTCAAAATTATTTCTAAATAAATACAACCCGGAATTTTGATAATTTTATTTCGAATGATTTATGTAGTTAAATTGTTAGACAGTTATTATGTGCAATATAATTATATTTATGTTTATAATTTGATTGTCAAACAATTGTTTAAATGTTAAAATGAACCAAGAACATAGTTTTCCGATCACTATATGACTTCAGTAAACAATATTTCATTTATCCGTCAACTGATCCACTTTCAGTAATGTATATCAACGAAACATTAATTTACACTTTTTGTATAATTTACCATTAATTTTGACTTGACTAAAAAATTGAATGATAGGTATTAATCTTATATACTAGCGGGAATATGCATTCGACTGCAAGTATTTATTTTCAACAGTATAAAATAACTATTCAAGCAAAGTCAGATTCTTAATATAAAGATTCTATGATTACTTAAAACACTATAATTGGTATGATAATGTAGGAGTTGACGAAAATAACTTACAATTTATTTCTTTAAAAATGTTTGTGTAGGTAGTTCCCTCTGTATATTTGTAATAATTGTCGTTACATTTGCTCCAAATATAGAATTTATTTCTATTTTGGATCGATATTATTGTTTTTTTAACTACATTTTTACACTAAATATTTTAATACAAGTATATAAATACAATTTCATGTTTAGTAAAACTCAGACAGTATAATTAATTATATAAACCTTTAACTTTAACTTACTATTTAGCAAAACAGAGTTTGATGCAGCACTATTCGTAAAATTTTGTAAGATTTCCTGGAAATGGTGACAAATTTGTCATAACATCTAAAAGCAACAAGGTTTCCTTGTGTAACTTAGCATTAGTTTACATTCATTATTTATTGTAAAACCGCTTTCACTAATTTCGATAAATGATTTAAATATATGGAATGTATTTATTTGTCTTGTCATGTATTGTCTACAATAAATTATTTAATAATACTCTTACTACGTAACTATTTCACGAATAATGTATGACATGTTTGACTGAATAATTATATCTAAGTATGTAAGAGATGTTCTGCCAAGCAAGAAGGAAGAAAAATTCCGAATGAAGGAAATGTTGTAAAATGTGTTAATATAACCGAAAAACAAAAAAATTAGTTGCCTTCGATCTTCAGTATGTATCATACATATATTAATTTGCAAAAAATCAACAAGGCCTAAAGTTATTCTATATGTAGCGCAAAAGGCTTGACGATAAAAATATATTATTCTTTTCTTTGAACTCTAATTTTCTTAAACAAAAATAGTGTTGATAAGACATGAAATTGTTGGACAAAAAGTGTCATAAGTGGACAAAAAGTGAATTAGTATCTCTCAATAAAATTACACACTTTTATATATGTACGTTTAGGTAATTGTAATATTTCACCACTATAGTAACCACTTCACTAAAGCTTTTACATACTTTTACACTTACATTTTGATGTATACCTTACTTTTGTATAGAGTAAACGTGCACACTCTCAAAGTGTTTTTTTTAATAAAGTCGTACATATATTAATACTGTCCATTATGTTGTTTATTTGTAAATGATTTCTTCGGCTAAAAGTTAATTCATATGTTATTTTTGCTACTTAATTAGTAAATTAAAACTCTTAACAAAAGCCCAATAACATACAAGCATAAATTGTTTTGAAAAAATGTAAAGTATTGATGAATTAGTCAAGGTACCTAAAATTCTTGAAATGGTACAAGTAAGGGTACAAATACACAGGCAGCGATGCGAAGCGACGCGAAGCGATACTATCAAACACGTATTAACATATGGCATAAAACACACAGGGCGCGACGCTGTGACGCGACGCGACGCGAAGAGGCGCGACAACCTATGAAACAAATCAGTTTTTTTTTTCAAGCGACTAGAAGCGATAGCGTTGTGTTTTCAGTAGCCGAGATGGATGGTGAGTTATTAATTAATGAGATGTTTTCAAAAAACCCGATTTGGGAATCGAAACATATAAATCACAGAACCAGAGGAGTGGTAGACAAGATGTGGACTGAAGTAGCTGCTGCTCTATCCAGTACAAGTAAGTTTAATGTTTCTTAACAAAAATGGATTTTTTGCCTTTTGCAAGCATTTTTTCAAAAATTCTCCAAATAGTAAATGATCCCAATCCAAAAGTGTTCCGTAGCTTTTTAGTAGAGAAAGGTTCAAAAATTTTATATATGTCATTAAAAAATTATAGATGGAAATTTACTAAGTTATTAGCTCAAGAAACATAAAATGTTCAGTTACGAAAGGTAAAAGTTCAACTTTAGGCCTACATAAAAAGTAGTAAACATTTTTTTTTTTCAAAAAAATTTATAAAAGTTTTGTAATTTAGTTCTTAAAAGAACTGTATACAAATATTTATCAATTTTAAATTTCTTATTTTGAAAACAAAAGTTTTTATGTTTCCTTCTACAAGATTTCTAACAAAACTAGGCCTAGTTTAAATAGTAATTTAGGAATATATCCTTTGCCCAAAAATATGACATTCTGTGTGAAAACCCGTTAGAAGTGCCACTTCGGGAGCGTTAGAAAGTCGAGTTTTGAATTTCCTATTTGTCAGTATTTCTCAGCACTGTAAAAACAAAACCGTTAGAGTAAGTATGGTTTACTTTACACCAAACAAATTATTGAACTTTGGTCTATAAATAGATATAAACAAGTCTCTTCAAATAATTCGAATTGTAAGAGGTACCTTATAGTTGTAGTTCCAAGTCGCTTCGCGTCGCATCGCCCTCTATGTGTTTGGATATCGCGTCTAGTCGCATCGCGTCGCGTCACGTCGCATCGTATCGCGTCGCATCGCTGCCTGTGTATTTGTACCCTAAAACTTTAAGGATTATATAGAAACGTTATTGCTTCGTGTAAAAAGGAAAATATAAACTAATTGTAACGTAGTAAAACCTCTTTATTGACAAAATCATAATGCTACTTAGTTTAGCCAAACTGATAAACAAATTTACGAAACACCTATGTTTATAAAGCTAGTAATTAGGGTGTAGATTCTACATGATGTCACACAAAGCTAGTTAATGGTAGGCCTATACTAAAATACTATTTTCTTCAAACAAATTTTCTATTTTATAGAACAAAACTTGAGACAATAGTACGTGCTTAACTCATTAAATATTTAATATTATTTCAATTGTATTAATCTGCCTAATATGTAATTTCACATTTTATAATTAACACGTTACGGAAGAAAAGATTATATATTTTTAAATAACAGGTTATAACAATTTACATCTTCTACCTACTACTCCAAAAATCATATTTTCTTAAACACTCTTTTCCGATAATTTCCTTTTTACAAGAGCCAATGTACTACTAGCCGAATAGACTCCCCACAAAGAATTAAACTTAAGTTCAAAGCTCTTTTGCATTACCAAAGTGCCTTTAGTTAGTCACAGCTGGATCAGTGATAATTTAATTACCTAACCTCAAAGCAACCAGATTCCCCTTTGGTCCGTGAAAGTCATGTTTAAGTTTTGCCTTTATTAAACAACATGTTTCAATTATACTGTTTAAATGTCTTTTGTAAATTTTTAATTGTTATGTTTGCACTTCCTAACCCTCTGTAAATAATATACAAATAGAAAACTAATGAATTTACACTTTTTCACAATATGTTCACACATTTGCAATAACTTACAATAGAGAGAATAATACATGAAGCTTTGAGTACAAAACAACACTTGTTATCAATCAATACCTAAAGATAAACCTGAAATTAAGACTACTTGTCTATTATTAACTGTAATATACATAAATTAAAAAAGAGTTATGACTATAATACTAGAATATTCTGCTATTTTACCAGTTATTCCTAAAATCAGGAGTTTTATTGTGAGAAGAAAAATAAAAAATTTTACAAACAACAACTAACTAAAGGTAATTAAAACAATGAAACAATAATAAACAAAAACTAAACATAGAAAAAAACTCACAATTTTATTTATTTACATAGATTATTTTTATTCTGTAAAAATAATGTGGACGTTATAATCAGATCGTTTACAAGAGGAAGACACATTGTTTGATCCGTTC
>JAGFPH010000010.1:1719578-1749980 GCA_018207615.1 Philaenus spumarius | reverse complement strand
CGTTCCCATAATATAACCACAAGGTTGAGTATATTTAGGGAGGAAGAACAAACCGGAGAGGCACTGAATGTGTCTTACTACCTTCTTCGGATATTCAATTTGTGACTTTTTTAGAAGAGGACTGCCACTAATGTTGAATGCAGGAAACATACTTTGACTAAACACTATAAGTTATAACTTCAGGATATATATGTTTTAATGCATGCTTAGTCTTTAGTTACAGTATGTTTACCTGCTTTGAACTAAATAAAATAAAAATAGCCTAAAGTTCTAACTTACAGTCTTTGGTCATAGTATGACTACATTAATGGCAGTCCTCTTCTATAAAAGACCTACTTAATTTCTTGAACATCTTTTACATCTTTTACGTTTAAATATTATTTCTAAAGTTTCGGTGTTAGGAAATGATCTGTTTTCAGGATTAGAGTTGCGAGATTACAATCAGGAAATCCTAGGAAACAATCATGTAATAACATTTTTAAATTGGTGTTTTATTATATTGTTTTGTTACATATTTTATTATTTGAAATAAACTGTTGAAAAGGGACTGAAATCAAATAAAATCGGTGCTATTATTAATGCTAAATTTCTAAAAATATATTGTACAAATAAATTATTATAATAATAATTCTAAAAATTATAATTACTTCTTACAGTTGTAACAATGCAAATAATAGAGCAAAATGTCGTTTCTAGTTTCATTGATATCTAAAAAAAAATGAGTTTCTGGCATATTTACTACATCCACTGTGATAATTAACTGATTTATAATAAAATAGTTAAAACATTCTAATCTCAATTTTATGTTTCTAGCAAAGAGCCTATAGAAACATATATGGATGTAAACTCAGTTTAATTTAACGGAATAACATAAAACAAATATAAAAAAAAAACGAAAAACTATTATAATGCTAGTAAAAGAGGTAATCAAGTAAAATATTTAAATTAACCTAATTGTAAAAAAACAAAAACTTTAAACATTTATAGTAACGAAAATTAAAAAAAAAATTAAAATGCTATAAGTACTAATATTTTACCTTTGGCCTAAAGTTAGTAGTTATAAATACAGTAGGCCTACTAAAAAGAAAAACAAATCTATAAAATTAAAAAAATATATTTTCTAAATATCCATTGTTTCTTAATAATATTATAATATAAAATTAGTTTAAAAAATATTTTTGTAGTACAAATTTAAAATAATTACATTTTAAAATAAGCCTATGAAATTGATTATAATCATTTGGCAAATTGAATCGATTATAATCTCTTGGCGAATTGAGTTTTTAAAAACACTTTTATGCAAAGTCTATTCTTGGTGTAGTTTATCGTTCAAGGTATATTATTGTTTAAATCATAACACAAAGAAAGCTAAATATGAAACAAAGTTTTTATTACATATGTAAATACAAACGTATTTTAGTATTTTGATGTAGTAAATTAACAGCTAAAGATTTTTAAACTTGTTTTTTAATATTTTGTCTGTATATCTTGTTAAAATACAACATATTATTATAATTATTAAAAAAAAATACAGGTGCTGATGTTTTTTAACACTAAAAGCTAGATTTTATTTTTATATTCTTTAGATTTTTAATTACAGTTTTTAAAGATTTAACAATTTAAGTATATACAAAATGCCATTAGGTTTTAAAATGTAACAAAAATATTAATTAGTTGTTTAGCTAACGTAAGTTATTTAGTTAGTTTGTAAAAATAAATAAAATAGTTTAATAAAAATAACTTTAAACTAATTGATTGTAATAACATAGATGATTAGAATATATTATATAAAAGGTTATTACTATTTGTATTCATTGTTGATAGCGTTATAAATATATACATTTTATGTATTTTTTGTTGTCAAATTTAGTCTCTAGTTTGTTGTACTTTTATGTGGTTACATGTTTCACTGCTACAGGTAGCATCGTCAGGCCAGCTATCTGTGTCCACTCAAACACTTATATATATACACAACACTTAACATATACTTTCGTACATTTTTCGTACATGTCACATAATAATATGTCAAAACAATTACAATTTAACTTTCCACTTGAGATCTCATTCTAGTGTGTAACTTTCTACAAGAATTACAAGTAATTGTTAAGACTTCCAAATTATTTAACCTTGCAGCACTTGTAATAGTAGCCTACTAATCTATAGCCTACTAACAAGCAATAAATGCGACACAAAATCTATTTAGCGTGAGATAAAATTAATCCCACTTCTGTAATTCGTTTAGAGAAGAATGCCGGCAGGACACCAAATTCGACGCGACACGACATGATGAAAAAACGTCGCATCATTAATCCCAACGTCGAATTTGGTGAGGCAACCCCAAGACACGATGGGACACGCCAGTGACGCTGAATTGTGGAGAAAAATCCTAGCTGTTTTGTTCGTGCTTACTTTATTGTGAGAGAAGTGTGTAGTTAAAGGTAGCCTAGTTTACCATGGAAAGTTAGGATGATGATGTAGCTGTGATGTCGTGGATCTATATTCAATTGTTGGATGTACTGCCCCCGAGGGAAGGATGGGTTTACAGTATAAATCAAACTCGGGATATTGTTTGGGGAGGGGGCTGAAATTAGAAATTACCCGATTATGAATTCCACTACCAACATCGGGGTAGCACGCTTCCATTAAGCTTGGTCAGTGTTTAGTGATAAATAGTGTGATCAGTTTGATTTTGGTTTCCACATTTTAAGACATTCCTAAATGTAACCAACTACAGTATCAATTTTTACATGTGTGTCCTTTATACTTTGGAAGATAATAATGGTGTATGCCATCTTTCAAATTACCAATAATGCGGTAACATTTTACTTATAACAATCCTTAGCATGTTGTTTTGCCTGTATTTTCCAATTTCCAATTATTGTAATATAAAACAGCCTGTAGTTGTTCAGAATTTATTTAGACTTGAAATAATTTTTTTCTCATCGAAATATTTGTCACATACATAGGCTATCAGATTTTCAGTTTTTATTTTTGCTGCTTACATTTTTGGTACTGAGCAATGTGTCTAAACGATTTTTTCCCCTGGAAAAAAACGATTGTATTAACAGAAAATTTCACTGATTACAACAATCAGTATTGACTATTTTGCCTGAGAGTTATATCACTTATAATTTTTAAACCAATATTAATAGTTATTTTTTAATCGTGTACAATTTAAGGGTAAACGTTTTCCGTAAACTAATCTGTGTAGTTAAAAACTTAAAATGGCGCAATTTTATTAGAACAGACAGAATATCAAGACATTATTATAGCTATGTCTTGATGTTCCTTTAAAATGGACATAAATATGTTTTGGTTCGAAATATCTAGTTGAACTTTGTTGGTACTTTTATTAAACTGATCTTTGATTGAGAATTATATTTGGCAACATTGATAAATAACCTTACTTACAAATAAATTTCATGGTTAAATTGATAACCTGAAACTAGTATTAGGAAATTTAAAAATTTAATAACGAAAACTTCTATTATACTAATTTGTATACCAATATTAACTTTAAAGTACGTAATATTGGCTTATTAAATATTTAATAAAACTTTATTAAATTATAATATCAAAATATTTGTTGATTTATACCCATATTTCAGCATTTTAACAGTTGTAATAATAATTTTTTACTTATAAAAAAAACTTACTATACTGTAGAATTTAACTAGTGCACTTTTTTTCCTTTATCTTACATTTTCTGGTTAATGAAAAACATATGAAAAATAGCTACAGTTAGAGAATCTAAAATTAGGCCTACATTTGGTTGTATTTAGGACGAAGCAACGTTATTCTTTCGTTAAAATGTATTATTCCTCTTTTTAAAAAAAACAAACAAAACACTCAATTAATGTGAATTAAAAATATAACACGAACCTTTAAGTTGAAAGCTATGTGTCGGAACTACTATTGTTAAGTTGATTTTAATACATATTTTTAACCAAACTTTCAAGTTAAAAGCAAAGATTCAAATAAATTATTAACTATAAGCCACTTGAAGTATTTCTGTTATAAATACATATATATATATATATATATATATATATATATATATATATCTCTCTAATTGTTTAGGAAGTATACAAGACCGAAACACAAAAACAAGTTTTATTTACCTCTATAATTTTTTAATTTATAAGAGTTATGTAAAGTGACCTAAGCCACTAAGTTTAGTCAGTAAAGTGTTCTTTTAACTAATTGGATTAAATTTTACTATTTACCAAAAGCTGCTAAAAATGTAATACTGATATTTTGTATAATAATATCGTACTTTTGTGTTATACCAATTGCCAAATGGGCATGATTTATTAAAACGTTTTTCCACGAAGTTTAAACAAAAAGAGTAATTAAATAGTTGCATACCTAAATATGAAATTAATTTTATCTTTCATTCATATTTTTTTTTATTAGTGTCATATTATGTAAACTGTATTATATATGAAACTTAGGTTTCAGTAAATTATTGAAATACCTAAAGTTTAATTACAATAATTACTCAGTTCGTTTAAGATAATGTTTTAAAAGTATAGGTAAATATAAATTAATACTGATTCAAGGTAGTATCGCTTACGATTGTTAGTTTTCTATTCAAGTTTGGTTTTAACCTTGAAATAGAACAGCGGAACGATAACATTTCCTTTTAGAAAAGCAGGAATTTGCGGTGGTCTACGAATCCATTAACGTAACCCTATTAACTCGAGGCGAGCAAGATTTTAATTGAAAGGCTTTCCTTGTTCTTGTATTCCAAGTAAAATTAACAAATTTACCTTTAGTTTCACACTAAAAATTATGCGAAATCAAGTTTAAAATATTTTAGTTACAAATTTGTATATGTGATTAGTTGCTCTGTGTTTAGAGAAGTTATAAGATATTATAGTACTTTTTACATTGTTTTCTAATCTGTTTACCTTAATACAACCGAGCTATAACCTAACAATTTAAGGTATTATTTCATATTATATTTTATGTAAACAATATTGTAAGATGATCTCAACTATAAATAGTCCATATGAACGTGAGTTTAAAGCTACACAAAAAACTGAATTTTAACAAAGTTAATTAATTAGTTACGAACAGTGTATGGTGTTTTGTTTATATATATATATATAATAAAATTACTATTGTGTTTCTATACAGTGATTAAGAGTTTGTGTTTTTAATAACTGAAAAAGGATGATCCTGCTGAAAATAAGAAAAAACATAACAGCAAAATCAGCCGTCGTAGAAGTACATTAGTAAAATTAGAATATTAGAGACAGTAACTCATAAAACATATGTATTATGCTCAATATTAAGAATAGTGAGAACCAATTGTTATAATTAACAATTATTTTATTTAAATTGTTAAATTTCAGTGAAATGCAGTCAAACTCCATTGAATTAGCTTTTCTGTCAAGTTAGTTGCTAAACTGTGGCTAGGCCAAAAAACAACTTACATCTTCTATTAAGTTGTATGAATATAAAGTTAAAAATAAACTTCTGCAAATGTGGATTTTTTTACAGTAATTTAAGTTTCAATACGTAAATTTTATCCGTAGAATTTTAATTTTAATATAATTTGTTTATTATTTTATTGACAGAATGTATTTTGTAGTTGTGTGTGTTTGAAATACAGTCCTATTAAATATTGAAATTTTTTTTCTTAACTAGTCTCAGTGACGCAATATAATACTGAATACTTACTTTTAGTAAACTCCTTTCAAGTCTACCTACAAGTATAAATAATAGCTTTCTTAAAATAAGTTTCATTATAATTTCTTAATATTTATAATGATTAAACATTTAATATCATTTGAAACTGTGAGATTTAAATTTCGTATGGCTTGTTATAATAATTTGTTATAATAATTGTTATAATAATAAGGTTACAATAATTTATAGTTTGGAATATGGGTTACAGAATTTAATTTAAAATGGTAAGGGTTTCAGTTGTAAAAGTTATAATATAATCATTTTCTGTTTTAGATGATTTTTACGTACCTTATCACATCCATGTTCAAAGTATTTATTAAATAATGTTTTGAAGTATAATTAAAATAACAAATTTCATGATAATTTTTGTTTTTATAATTCTAAACAGTAACTCATTTCTGTAGACAACCGTAGTAAATAGCATCAAACGATTGTCTATGCAAAATGGTCAATGAATAACTAAAAACACTTCTGAACCTCGTTGTTGCGGTGCCTTAATTGTTCGATTCTCGTCATCTTAAGACGTCATATTTTAACCAAAAACTCGTTGAAAACTAGGAAATGTGACGTTACCTTACAATGGAAGACGTTGTTCCATAACGAGAAATAGAGTTGTTAAATAAATAACGTTAAAAAGACGTGGATCCAGAACTATAAACAGGAGAACTATAAAATATAAATAAGGAGAAAATTTAAATACAATTGCAAACTGTTTATTTATTTATTTACTATTTCTACTAGAGTGCAGAGTAATTATTAACCTTTAAAGTATTTTTATTCAGAGGTAAATTTATCCTGATCTTACAATATTTCGATAAGTGTTATAAAAAAAAAGAAAAGATTTGTAAAACCAAAAGTAGTTTTATTGATAAGTCGGTGAAATTTACAGTTTGGTTTGAAACCAATGGTAATTTAGAAATTTTGCAGAATGTAGAAAGTTTCTTGACTATATATTTGTTGCTGATATCTATTAAGTCGTGAAACTCAACTTTACGAATGCATGTTTTTTATCAGGAGCCATACAATAACTAATGAAATAACGTAAATCATCGTCTATATTATTATACTGTATAATATATCTTCTAAACGCAACGTGACTTCATTGTAATACTGTTTTTGTGCAGTAGATTTAAAGTCAATATCTACAGATTTTCGTTCAACCGAGCTGATTATTTTCCGTAAAATCACCATTACTCAAATAAATATGACATTACCTATGCAAAAAGAACAAAATTTTTAAAAATTATGTAACAGCAAAATATCACAATCCATATGTTCTATAAGTACAAGTATAAATTTCACTACGAAACCTACAGATTTTGACAAATATTCAAATTCACTTTAGCTTTCATCCTTTGTCTCGCTCCTCGTGCATCCACTCCTTAACTATGTTCCTTAATTGTTTAGTCGAGTTCATAATAAAATTATTGATATGCAATTGTATGGTAATATAGATTGCAATATTTAGTATTGTGCGAGCCACTTAGAGTAATATATTAAGTCTTACGTCAACGGGTTTCTTTGTGTAATGTCTTTGTTATCAATTTGGAAATCAAAATTAAGGTAATGCGGGTTTCCAAATAATTTTACTTTGCAAGAAATCTGTTTTTTTTTTTCAAAAGAGTACTGCATTCTTAAATATCTCAGCTTGAAAAAATATCTAAATAAAAGCAAAATCGTTTTTAAAATGTAAAAACTGTTACCATCGGTCCCATTTAAAAACTCGATTTTGTACGCTGATTATTTAGAGAGTGACTCTCGAGGCATCGATACAAATTATATCATTTAAACAATTGAGAGCGCACAAGTAAAAGCTCTTGTTTACGTAACCCCTAATTGCCTATTACTTTTAAATTAGTCCATTAGTATTTTCAAAGGCACTGGAATTGTAAACGTTTAATCCGCCTTTACAAATTTATTTAATCGCTCCCAACTAATTAGAATTTATGAGTTCATTCTTTTCTGCCTCTTGCAACGACAACAGGTTCATAATTGTTCTTTTAATTACGACATTTCTCATTTGGTCACCTAATTGGCAGTTATTTATTACCAAATATAATCACACTGAAATGGAACAGATTTGTTTGACAGTCTATGTTGATTACAAATTTGATAAAATTATATTTATATGAGTTATCGGATCTAAACATTCATAAAATAACTAACATACATTATTATTAACAATATAAAGAATATGTATACTTCTATTAAATATATAATTGATAATACGCATTCACAACGAAGTCTTGGCAGAATATAAAAATATAACTCTATAACAAGTTAGTCAAAATAATAATAGGTTACTTTAAATTATACAGTTTAATTTGTTAAATGTGTTAGAGAATATTTTGTCTAATACGAGTATGTCAGCACTTAGGGAAGTAAACATAAAATACACTTTGTTTTATATTTGTTTTATATTTGTTTTATATTTGTTTTATATTTATTTGTTTTAATTTGTTGTTTAGTTTGACTACTGATTTGTAATATACTATGTATTATTTAATATTTTTACACTTGATGCAAACAGTTAAAGAATGCTGACGCACATTGAAAATTATAACAACCTGTAATATAAATAACAAATGTATTGTTAAAACCGATTGTCACGAGTTTTAAAACAAAAAATGAATTTTATGACAGTTAAAAAAATATTTTTGACAGAGACAAATTGACTGCAACAATTTCACACATAATGCATACTAACTAGCGTAAACTTTAAAGTTTTAATTTACTAACATAAACTTTAAATTTGTACCAACCTTAAACAAGCAGTTAATGAAATAGATATATTATTTGCACTATAAATAATACATACAGCGTGTCCCATGAAGAGGTTGCTATTCTTGAATTAATATACCGGGCATATCAAACACTCTACAAACTGGAAACTGTACAGTTATATTACATAGATACGTAAAATAATTACCCATGAGTTTCATTTACTTATGATCAATCAAATCAAAATGATGGAATAACAACATAATAACAAAAATGAACAACAATATTGTGGTTAAAATCACTTATATTTATTAATTATATTTACTTTTTCTTCAAAGTAATATGATTTAAATAACCATAATAAATTGGTGATTTGAAAAGAAAAAAAGTTAAATAAAAAAATTTAAGGACACCATTTGCTTCATTAAACTTTATTCGAACTGACGTCTATCAATATATATACACTGATAGCAAAGAAACAAAAATGAGTCATAAGCGTTTTTTAAACATTTCCGAGATACCAATAGCAATTCCTTTTCAATCAAACTCATTATAATTCATCGTCTGTTGCTATAGTGTGAGAATAGCCCCATAGGAAAAAAATCGCAAACAGACAAGTCTGGCGATCTTGGAGGCCAGTACATGAAGTTGCTGACACGACCTATCCAACGGTTATGAAGATGTTGATAAAAAAACTGCTTTGGCCAAATTAGCATAATGTGAAGGACCGCTCTATCCTGCTGGAAGAAAACGTCCATCATCTCCGGCTAAGAAATATGAGCAGCTATGAGATTATTTAATATTGATGCGTATCTGTCTCCAGTCATTGTGTAATGGGATATGTAATACGATAAAACACCATCCTTGGTGACAGCAACCCAAACTGTTATACTCTTTGATTTCAAGTTTTTTCCTGTAAGATATGTGGATTTTGAGTGTTTTAATAATTACAATTATGTTTGTTTACAGCACTTGTTCGGTAAAAAGTAGCTTCATCAGAAAATACTATTCCTGCATACCACTTAGCACCTTCGTCAGTCATTTCAATTATCTTCGAACAAAATTCCACTCGCCTTTCAGGGTCATCTTCCAGCAGTCCGTGAATTAAATGTATTTTATAATAATTTATTTGGTTTATCTTTTCATACCTTTGAACTGAGGACTTTGTAATAAAAGAAGCAGATGCAACTTTTCTAAATGAAATGGGCTTTTTTGGATATTTCAATAAAGCGGCACATGCAATCTCTTCACGTCCTGTGTTAAAAAATCTATGGGGACTATTTTTAATTGATCCATTTTCTAATAGGATAGTCTTCCATTTATGAATCGGTGTCCTTGATGGAGGTACTACATTTGGATAGGTTTGTTGAAAGTGCCTTATCGGTTGACATTATTATATAAATTATATCTGCTAGGATAAATACGGTCATTTTAAATACAATTGTCTGCCGATCCTAGCTTAACCCTTTTATATGTGTTCGTCGACACACATCGGAGTTCCTCCATTCTCGATACCTACTTCAGTACTGGCATTACCCTGTCTAGTATATCACTGGCATATATATGAGTTCGTTCTAAATACACGAGAAAACATCTATGAAGTACTTTCAACGAGAATAGGCACTGGAGTGTCCGATGAAAAAGACAATCTTTGTGAAACGAATTTTATCACATAGCAATTGATTTTAACCAACCGTAGAGTTAGTCCTACCTTCAAATAAGAAATACTTGAATCTTTCGTTTCTAGATGCGAATTTGTTTATGCAAAACAATGATTTGTCGTTTATGTTTTGTGCACATAACACACATCACCCCACCACACAGACATGAATTAAGAACTCACACCATTCACCTACTTATGAAATTGCATGAAACTGATTAGGTAATTTGATATTATTTAAGAGCTACTATGAGAAAGAACTTAAATAGATTTATGATGATGCAATATTTATTAGTTACTCCAAATAATGAAAATAATGAATGAAACACCGACTTTTTGTTAAATAAACGTATGTTCTACCATTATCTAATATCTTATATTGTTAAACAGTCTCTTAGCGAAATGTGCAAATTTAATTTGTAGTATTCTCAGCTAAGAATAACTTTGGTAAAATGTTAGCCAGTACCAAAGATAACATTCAAGAGCAGGGTAATTCCGGAGTTTATTGTACAATATGAAAATGTGTTTGCCGGAAATATATGAATGTCAAAAAAAAGAAGCCCGAAGACACGAACTTACTTAAGAATTGTTTGTTCTTCTTTTTTTCCTTTTTTTTACTATAACTTAACTTTAGGCTGTTGTTAACGAATTGCTATTGTAACGCAGATAAAAACCATGCTACTTTTAGTTTTTATAAACACAGCACGTTAAACACTGTTAGGTTAGTTATAATTTGATTTTTGTAGCTCGGTCATCACTAAAGATGATGGATTTGACGTTGAGAACCATTTAATTAAATAAACTCATTATTTGCGAGAATGTGTGTTCAAGCTTTATCCTATCAAAGTCCTAGTTTACTTATAATTGGCTACATTTTTAGAGCTTCTGATCTGATTTAAGTCAAATTTGTTAAAAAGATAGTTTCTTTATCTAAACTGCGAATAATTATAATATTAATTGTTTTGTCATAACTTATTCGTAAAGTCAGGACTTTATGATTGACTGTTATTACTGTTTAAGCTTAATCCACTTAAGTTAGTATTTTTTTAGAAATACTATGTGTATGTTTTTTTTATTTCTTACTTTAATGGTTGATATCCAAGAAAAGAATAGGTTACTCTTTATAAATCACATATTTTATTTCTTTGTACTTTGGGCCTATACTTAATTTATATGTTTTTGTTTGATTATAGTAATACTAATGAAGAGAGAGAGACTACACTTTGCGAAAAATAATTAGCTCTGATAACTAGGTCGAACCTACGCAACTGTAGTTCTAATCTAACTCACAGAATGTACACACATGTTTAAAAAGTGTGAATTATGTAAAGTACTTATTTCTAGTTGAACTAGTTCTATAAAGAATTCTAAAACTATACATTTTCGAATAAAGTTAAACGGTAAACAATTTACTATTATTTTTTAATGTAATTTATTTTCTACGAAATACTTTGTAGACAGTTGATAATTTGCAATATGTACAAAATGTATTAGACGATAAAAGGTATTAAATATTAAAAAAAGTATATTTACTTTTTTATAATTATTTTAAAAAAGAGTTTACATTTTTAATATTTTCTAAAATTTCCTCTGCATAGTGCCTTACTAAGTAGAATTCGGTGACTACATATCATAGTTAAAAAATTATGACAAAATAAAATTACTTAATTATAAAAAGTATTCAATAACTATATAGCAAATAACTGTGCTATTAGGATAAATTGAGGTAATTGGAACTATGTGTTTAATTAATTTTACTCAGGTTATTTGATTTTACACAATCCCCAAAAGAACCGTACAAATGAAATACGGCTTCTTTTGTCAATTATATAATACGACCTTTTGTCCATTTCCAATTGAACCTTAACAAATTGTTGAATAGACATTCAGTGTATCCAGAAATTGCTATTAATTGACAATAATTGTCCTTGGGTTTGTCGTATTGCTATTATGTATTCATCAACTCTCCCAGGACTAAGGACAATTTACAAACTTTGTCCAAAACTATTCTAAATTAATCGCGAGGACCTGTTTGATTACAAGTTTAAACATTAATTAAGTATATATATTCTATTAATTCGGGATTATATTATGAGTTGTGCTCTTAAGCACATATATATATTTCTTCGTTTTAATGACTTAAAAATGCATTAACATAATTTTAAAAAATTAAGGGTTTTAAATATAACTCATAGTTGTACAACTTTGTATCACAGGGAAATATAGTTTTATCTCTGTTTGAAACGTTTTAGGATTATATTTAAATTAAAGCCGTGATGTACACTGACATCAACAATGTACCTAAGCATAATACAAATATTTCTATTTAGTCTAGTTCAGTTGTCATAATAGTTCGTAAATTTCCAATAGGAAAATTTTAATGAAAATGTACTAAATTATAAATATTATTAAATACAGATTTTTCTAATAATATAGTGTTAGTATAATTATAAAAAATAAAATATTAATGACCTAAAATTCATGATTCATACAATTATGTTAACAGCATTGAAATTATCTCATTATAAAAAAGGTCAACGAATCACTGAATTTATATATAGGTTTAACAAATATAATAATCTGTTATATGTCAGTCAAGTGATCCTCTTCTTGTGCTAAAACACTAACGTCGTGGTCTTAGATGATTTCACTCATCCATAATTAGGTGTTGAAAATATCACTCAGAACATTAAATAACTGTTACAACTCTTAAAAAGTGCAACACAAACTATGATTACATTGAAATTAATGTGTACAATATTCAATTTGGTCAGTATGAGAGGCGGGTCAGAACTACCGATAAGGATCACCTCCAACTTTCGAAGATATTCCTCCCTCCTTCACAAAACTATTCGGTATTTTCAAGGCAGTGTCTACTATTATGTTGCAATTAAAACACAATTTATGATTTAGGACATTATACGGTTCTATTTTTCGCCTTATAAATCTCAAATTCTTCGAATACCTTGAATTACCTTCGTGTTGTTTTTTTAGTTATGAGTATTTATGATCAAAGTCAATAAGGTGGGCAGCAAAATAGGCTTTGGGCATAGGCTCATTTCCTCTTTACGAGGACGACTTCGATAATGAAGTATTAATATTGGAATCATATAGCGGTGTCAAATGGTTATACTATTTCCATAATTTGATAACAAACTAACCAAAACAATATAGAAACGCCCACAAGCAGGGATAAGGATCCTTTTCCAAAATCTAAACATAGTTTTATAAAATACAATTTTCTGCCCACCTTATTGACTTTAATCAAAAATAAACATACCTACACACCAACATGAAGGTGATACAATTCTGCGATAAGAGTAGAAAGATACATGAGTGTATTCGAAGAATTTGAGATTTATAAGGTTGTAAAAATAAACCCGTATAATGTCCTAAATGATAGTAGAGTTATGACTCGAATCGTTATTTTGGCAACAACTGTGCCAAGGGCGTGTTCATTAAAACAATGGAAGTGGTGACAATGGTTTAGAAATAGGAAGACGTTTAATCAAATTACTTTTGACAGAACCTGTCATCAAAATTAATGGAGCTTCCTGAAATGTGAAAGCAGATAATGCATTTATAACTTCAGTTATACACTTGTTGAATAACAGTTTTATAAGAGTGTTTAACTGAACTAATTTCTCTAAGTGTAATATTATAATAAAATGATAGTTTCAAAATTGTGTATACTTGTTAGTACGAATTAATATGAAACCTCGTATACGAAAAACTAGTTTTTATGATCATTATAAATTATATATTCCAATTTGTATATTCAGTAATAAAGTAAATTAATAAATACAATGTATGGGTTATTTTTATCATAACGCAATTTTTTACCATTAATTTTGCAAGATAAACAAAAAAGGTTAAAATGTTATATAATTATGATTATTAGAAATACATGTTAAATAGTAAATGTATAGTTAATTTAAACAGTTCTGCTTAAAAAAAGATAATAATTACCTATTAAGGTAAAAGGGTAAGGTATTTATTGAATAAAATATAGTTAAGACTTAAAAAATAACGCAGTTAAATATAGCGATAGTTAACTGAAAAGTATGAATAAGTTGAGAAGTACTACAATTATAAAGTTTAACTTAAATAAATTGAAATAAAAATGTTAATTTCCAAAATAACTAAGAATCTATTAAATTAACTGCTTAAAATGAGACTATAATTTAAATGTACAAAAGACTATACTTGTCTTCTTAATGTGTTTAAATGTTAAATTATTCTAAAACATTTTGTAACTATGTTAATATATATTTTTTTTTTTTTTTTTTTTTTTTGATAGTTTAGTAAGCTAAATCCATTTGCTAATTTACTTGTATCACTATTAATATTGCTTTATTACATAGTTTACTTAAATTTTATTATTTTATAATAGCCTATAACTGTTACATATGTATCCCACACCCTTCTGTAATATTAGCCTATCCTTCTCTCCTATTCACTTTGGTAGTTCACTTTCTGTTGTTACGATAACCCTATTGCTTGTTTAACTAAGTAGTGCTTAACTAAGGACGGACCGCAATGCACGTGCGAGTGAGTGTGTTTTTTATTCATATCTTTGTTCAAATGTGCTGTGTACATGTTTATTGTTTGTGTTTGTGTTCGTAAATTGTGATTAACAATTTAATGTTGTTTTGACGTGCATTAAATTAAATGCAAAATATTTTAATAATATAATCGGTTCGACAATGCCTGAGAAATAGGCGAAACGATCGTCACCGCCAAACAGAAATAGATACATCAAACAGGACTGTGAGCAGTATTTCACGGAAACAAGGTATTTATGTATAGTATAGCATTCATTAGTTCTATAACTCATATTTAAAAAAAATGTACTTCACAAGACATTATAATGATTGAAGTTGTAAACATAACCTCAAACTATAATATACACTGGGTTTACAGATGATGGGTAAAATCAGCTGTTATATTATATGATACTCCACGTACGTACGCTCGTACACTTGCTTTTATAGGAGTTGATACTAGTGCTAAAAAGTTTTATAAAACTGCTAGTCATATAACATAACTGGCAGCTGTTGGTATTATTAGCGAATTTCCATAGGAAAAATGAGCTATGCAGTAGCCCTTATGGTGGGACCCAAGGTCGGGAGTATCAAATGAGCACCGATCATGGTCCCCAGAACACGTTTTGGGGTGTCATTAAAATTCATATATATATAATATATATATTTATATTTATATATATATGTATTACAACGAAAAGCTTGTTTCTATAGAAACGTTCCGCTACTTTGTTGGGAAAGCCAAGCTCTGTTGCAAAATAAATTACTATCACCTACTGGGAGACAATGGCTACTCTTTTCTGTTCGCCTAGGTGAAGAAACTTGTTGCCAAATATTTAATTTACTAAATATTTTGACAACAAAAACATATTAACTCCCAGTATTTTAACACACTAGCTCAATTAAACTGACTCTTTTTTACTTTCTGTAAGCCTCAGAGTTGTAAGTACACTGGAACTAACCTTGTAACGTGAATTATCTGTGCTTTAGTTTAACTTATAATTTAGCCAAGTTCTAATATCTGAATACATGGGATACACTATTGGATGTGCAAGACAGGTAACATAAAATCAAATTGATTCTGTACTGTAAAATAAAAACTTTGAATTTATTACTTCTAAATTCAAACAGAAATAAACAAACTGAAACATAAAATATTTAAATTCTTTGGTAATTTTTACCTTACACAATTAATTCAAAAATAATTAACTTATTCTATAATGGCAGAACTTTCTATGAATTTAGTTATTTTTATTTTTTAAGCTTTTACTTTAATCAAATTTTAATTTAATTTAATGAATGCAACTTGATATACCACAAGATTAATAAAATATCTAACCCAGTATAATAAATAAATTTAATGAATTTACTCTAGCAAAATTTTAGGGAAATCTGCAACGTATTTTCGCTTTTCACAGACCTTATAAGTTGTAGCTGTATGTCCTTCGACTGGAGGTACTAAGTTGTCTGGTGCCTGTGAATTACAGATGTTTTCTTTCTGGAAGTTGGCAGATGGTCTGGTTATCCCACGATGTCTAGAAGCTCAATCATGATTTTTGTAAAAAAAAAAAGAGACCGAGAGTCGCTGGGTACCCTGTATTTATACCCAGTTTCCTTTCGAATCAGGTTTGGCCTCGCTGGTATTTTGCACCCTTTTGTCTCATCCTCCAATTTGCAATTTATAAAACATTTTGTTTTCCTTTGCTATAGTATTAATTATTTTAATGACTTTTTCCTATATCATTTCTTTAATTATTAATTATTTTAATTAAAAAACTATTTTTTTAAGTTGATTTCTCAGTTCCTAAACTTTGAAAATCCCACATCCCCTCTTCTCTCCATGCGCCCTTGCGCTGAGTTTTGCCGCGTTTTATTTGTTGTTTCTTCTATTGTTATTGGATTTTCTTTAGTAACTTTACTAATTTCCATCGGATTTTCCTGCTACTTAGATTGTCTTTCTTCCCACATCTTCTTCTTTACGCACGAACTCGAATGGTAGTTGTAGGACGTTTCGTTTGCATTTTCGCGTGTCCCGACCGCTTTCCGCAGATTTAAGCCACGAAGTCTTCCATTTTCCGACGATTTCCTTTTCTGCAGTTCTTTTTCTTGTGGTTTAATGTTACTAGCCGCAGTCTCGCTTCTTTTGACCTTTTTTCCTTGTTTTTCTTGAACTTAAGAGTTTTACGAATGTACTCTATTTGTTCTTTACTTTATATTACTGAAATTTATTTTATATACTGGATCATTATACAATTTGTTTAACTACTAATCTATTTTAATTATTTATGAACTTTAAAACTTTATTTTACCTTAACTTTTGTTCTTACAGGTTTTACCACTGTCACCTTTATATTAAAATTATATTTAACTTTTTGTTCTAATTTTCCATTAAAACTTTACTTAAATAATACTTTGTATACATTACATTTAAAATAACTTTATTTTTTATGTACTTTTTATTATACAAAATTCGCCATTTTAAAGCATTTTCTTTAGTATTAACATTATGATCTTTTGTCATATGACATTTCTTTTTTGGAATTTTTTCCTGAATCCAAAAATGCCCTTACTTTTGGATTTTAAGTTAAATTGAATTTTTTGTTTAACTTTGAACGCATATTACATAAGCAATTTCCCTTATTACGCTTCGGAAATTAGATGACCAATACATAAACGTTTAGCGTAATGCATTGACCACATAAAACCACTAATTCGCAAATTCCTAAATCCCGGCTATTCCCTCAGAAATCAGATAATTTCGGCTAAGTTACTTTTGCCGTTTTTCGCCAGCTAACTCTCATCTTGCCCTGACTTGCATTTCTATGACCTACATATGCATGATGCCCGTAGTAGTCCAGAAAAAATTTAATTAATCAAAAAACATTTGAAAAATCCAAAATTTTGGGAATTGCACGGATATTTTCCGCTGCAGTATATATGTGTTCGCACTCTAGCGGCCGCATTTTAAGTCTGATTTGGTACACATGTTGGTTGTCTACGTCGCTTGGACGAGTCCGCCAAAAAAATCCAACAACCGGAAGTACGTTTTTTGACCGGAAGTAACTATTTCTTAATATTTTTTCTACGCCAATGAAATGTGTTTAAAGTTTTTTTCTAAAAATATAAATGTAGGATGTTATTCTGCACATTTTTTTTTTTTTACGCGACCTTATAGCTCGCTCGGTTCCCCCAAAATCTACCAAAACGTAAAATACCATAAAAGTACCCGGTTCGAAGCCAAGTGGTGCAAACTTATTGCGTACACACAGACAGCTGTTTAACGCAATCGTGAGTAGACCTATTTCCCAAATTGTTGGTTGAAACCAAAAAACATAGGCATATAAACTTAATTTTGGAAATTTGCTCAACTCACGTCAGCGGTCCAGCTGCGTGGTCGAATTTTTTTATATTTTGTGCCTTTTATCTTATAGGCTTTCCTATTTGTTGTTGCGTTAATCCTATTTGCACAAATAAATTCATAAAAGCAACAAACTAATACAAATTACTCAGAATTCTTGATATACTATTTATTTAACATTTAGTGTAACTTTCTTTAGAGCAGTTAGTTTCTCAAAACTAAATACAAATTGATTATTGGAATACAAGGTAAGTATTTTATGCTTAAAATCAAAATGATATTGATTTAGCAATTAAGTTAAACATGGCAATGAAATTTAAAGTTAAAAATTTATTTAGAGTTTTAACTGGTTTATTATACATGTAATATTTGTATCATTATTTCACAGTATTACATTATTTTTTTATTCGATTGAATGTTTTTCCATGTAACTCACTTCCAAACATTTACCTCAATTATAAAAATATCTCCAAGTGATAATAAAGTAATTTACAATAGTTAATTCCCCCCCCCCCCCCAATATGACTTACGTTATATTCATAACTAAAATATAAATATCAAATATTTAAATGGCAAATAAACTTCTTACATATTTTACGTGAATCTTACATGTAAAAGTGTGGAATTCAAGTATTTGAAATTGATTTTATTTCACATATTCTTTATTCCACTTATCTTCTTTTACTTTTTTACATTTAGTAAAACATTTTTTTTTTTAAATTAACAAATTTGTGATTTTCGAAATAATTTAAAAGAAATTATAAACTAAAACAGTAAATTAACATAAAAGAGCTATTTTAATGGAATGAGATATTTATCTGTCTCCAAAAAATATACTTACTTGGTTTTATAGTATTATTATTCTCAAGAAAAGTTATTTAAAAAAAGGTGAACTATAACTTTTTTTACATTTTATACTTAGCTTTTTTTGTGATCTATAACAATTAAAATACTTTTCTAGTTTTGTGTTATATTAGTAACGATATTAAATCAAAAGCTGTTTTTAATTTACAGCGTGGGTGTAGGTGACTGGTCTGTAATAAATATTTGTGTATTTAAAACAAAACAGGGTCATAAAGAGACAAAACAATAAACAATGTAAGTTAAACAGATGGCAATTAATCACAAAATTTAATATTGACTCTTGAATGGGTGACTGAACACAGCATTAGATTTATATGCATGAGTATATGAATTAATGTATGTAGAATATATGTATGATTTAAAATTGCATCTGACTCTAAAACGTGGGCATAATATGAGTTATTTTAATATATTTATTTTTATTGTGTGATGATTTTAAATATGTAGTTAAACAAATAAAAGAGCACTGGGCCGACAAAATCACACAGATTTGAATAAAAACTCCGAACTACAAAACAAGGAACATAAACAATAACTAAACAACTAAATTGTAAGTTATGTTTAATATGTTACCCTTATGTACATTTCGATGGCATGGTCATCATCCTCAGAGGGTTAGTTAAAAATCCGAACATAATAAACGAATAAAATATGTTAACCAATAAAGGTGCAAGAACGATTACTAGGAAATAGTTTGTGTAAAACTAAGCTGCTTTAGTTCTTTGCGTTCCTGGAAATAGACATTGGTTTCGGGTCAGATTTCAAAACGCAAACAATGTTATTTTACATTACATTACACTATATATTATAAACATTTTATCTCCTGTTAAACATTCATTAGTTTACTTTGTTTAAGTAGTGAAGTTTAAATAATTCTTTGTTCTAATATGTTTCATTGCATTTCATATAATTAGTTTGCTAATTGTATCACGACATGTTAGCTAGTTTTAAATTGAAGCACGTAAAAATAAGAAAATTGTACAAGCAGAAAACTTATGCTTATATTTTCCTAAAACGAACAAACTGCTTAAAAACAACAATAGTCTTTCATTGAAAATTAAGTGAATTTAGTAAGTCAAATAAACTTGGTAAGTCAATTATAGTTATTGAATAACTATTGAGCTTGACTTATGAGAGAGTAACTAGATAAAATAAAACCTGAACACAAAATCTAACAACAATACGTTTACTAACTTCAAGCGCGTTTCAACGTCAATGTCGCCATCCTCAGTGATGAACGGGCTGCAGTAATCAAACTATACAGTTATAACTGAGGAAGGTGACATTGTCGTTGAAATGTGTTTACAGTTAGTAAATGTATTTATTTTGAGATTTTTTGTTCAGGTTTTATTGTATCATTTATAGTTGGTGTCCCAGTTTAGTTAGTTAAAAGTTATAAATTTGATAGCCATTTTAGCTTTTCAAACCCCTGAGCTAAATTGTTTAACATAACTTAAAGTTTAGAGTAGTCTTCTTTTATTGTCGATCTAAGAAACCTCTTTAGTCATAGTATTACAAGCTTTCATTTATCACTTATATGGTACACATAAATTAACACTGGAACATTTAAAATATCTTACTAATTTAGTATTAACTATTTTGGAAATATGTGATATATGATGTGGCAAATCCTTCCTCTTCCATTGTTAGTTTACTTCTAAATAGAATAATGTTGATAAAAGGGCATCATCAGTCATACTTTATAGTGTTAAAAATATTCTATCTATCAAACAAACTGTAAATTATTATATTTTCAACAAATAAAACTACCATCTTTAAAGTAAATAAAAAACTTACCAAACTAGATTTCATACAAAATATCAGATCGGCAAGGACGAAATGTCTTGAAACTAGTTTCAGAAAAAGTTATTAGAAAAGACAGTAATAATTCAAGGATAATTTGAAAGGACGATTACTTAACAATTACAGGATTATGATGTAATAATATCTGTCTATTCATACAGAAATATTGGACATAATCTTGTCGTACTTAACTCTATAAATAATCAAAGTAAACAGAATGTACATCTTTGAGGAAAATGTTACTTGAAAAGGACAGAGAAATGAGACTCGTCGTTTGAACGAAAAGGGACATTTATCCTTTAAGTGCATCTTTGATAAAATCTACTGAACAGTTCAAAGGAACTAACAAGACCAACGGTTAAAGTTGTTTAAAGATCTCACTAGCAAACATTTTTGTTTTGTCTTCTACCACTAATGGCATTATGTTTCACAAAGTATCTTTCTACTTAACCTAGTTTTACCCGTTACGCTTTTACAACATATACTATATCGTGTTGCTTTAATCCGATTTTATCTCTACAGTTTCAGATATTCTTTATTTTATTTACACTTACTTGTTGTTAACCATTTCACGGAACATTTTTCTGTTGTGATAAAATTTATTTCCAAAGAATTTAAAACAAATTAACACGATTGTTAGAGTAGTTCATTTAAAGTAAACAAAGAGATTAAATTATTACAATAACAAAAAACAATCAGAGATTATAAATATTCGAATAATTTGATGCTACAAAAAATAAATATATAATATAACCAAGATTTGTTTATGAACCGAAATGAAGTGAATTTTACATTATAGTTATTCTTTATAAAGTTAATATTTATATAAATGCCTTCATTGCGAATATAATCAGTAACTTGTATAGTATTGCATAAGCGGTTATATAAGGATTTTTAATTCAAAAGTATACTCCTACTCAATACCAGTTTAATATTATGATCTAATTTATAATTATTATAATGTATTTTTTCAATAGAAAGCGTGTAAATATTTATCCATTAACAGATTAAGAGATTGTTTAATCTTATTAACCTCATTATGTTTGGCTTTAAGTACTTAGAAATTATTGAGATGTATAAGAAAAGAAAATTTAAAGCAGACTTTTTCGTTAACTGTATTTTCTAACGAGTTTTTAGATGTTTCAATTTGATAATATTTGAATCATAGTTTCAGAAACAGATTTTAGGAGTATATGAATTTCTCAATGATTTCTTTTACCTAAAACTTTCTGCCAATTAAATTAAACTTACCAACTGCAAGGTAATTTAATTTCCGGAATTCGTACAATTTATTTCCTTTGGTGGCTTACTTAAATAACTTATTATTTGATCAAAGGAAATCCGCACTCTCTTAGACCAGAAAGGGGTTAAACACTTAATAGAAAATCAAATTTAATTGTACAGGTACAGTAGTTTTAAAAAAACTATTGCTATGTTTAGTATTTTAAATGCAAACTATAACTACGGCTATGTATTTAAATTGTATGCATCGTATTTGTTTACTGAATACACGCTACTTTGAACCTTAGGTAGAAATAAAGTAAAATGTATGTTAGTTTAAATCTTTCAATTTTCCAGTTTAAAATTGATACTGTTATAAAGCCTACTAATTTAGTGTATTGGGGGTGCGTAAATAATAAATTGCATTAAGTAGTTTCATTAAATAGTTTATTTGTCTTACTTTCTTAGAAACAAAGAGTACTTTCTTTGTAGCATTTTCTTTTGTGACTTATATTATGATTAAAATAAACGGTACAAGGAACTGGCACATACTTTCTCACAAACATATTTAAATTATTAAACAGATTTACTGTGACTTCATAATTATTGTAGGTATTGTAGGAGAGGTGATTTATTAAAGTATGAGATAAACTAATAAATATTATTATTACTATTATCTAGAGAGAAAGCTGTTATATCGATTTCAAAAAAAAATTAGCAATAAACACGTCAATTAGGGCTGTATAGATGCACGAAAATAGGTTTTGAAATTTTTTGAAAAACAACCCCCTTTATGGCCAAAAAACCCCAAAAATCTGTTATTTTTATTACTATTATTAGCTAAACAAGAATGTTTAGAAAGATGCGGATTTTTGCAAATGGTAGGGTACATTAAAGGCTACAAATAAGCCAAATTTTATAAAAATCGTTAGAACCGTTTTTTTATAAAAAAATAATAACTGATTTTTGGGGTTTTTTTTTGCTAAAAAGAAGGATGTTTTTCAAAACCGTTTTTCGTGAATCTATACAGGCCTACTTGACATGTCTGGTGCAAATTTGTTTGAAATCGATCGAATAGTTTTCGCTCTGGCTTTGTATACATACAGACATACATACAGACATACATACAGACGTACATAGACATACAGACATACAGACAGGCATTTTGTAAAAAAACATTATTTTGGACTCAGGGGTCCCAAAACGGATATTTCCACAAAAATCTCAACATCGATTTTTTTGCGATCACTATACTTTCTCTATACTATAGTAAAGTGAGAAAGTAATATTAGTATTTTGAGCAAAAACTGGACTTAAAATTATCAAGTATTTAAACGTAGTGGATTCCTGATTTTTTCCCCAGGTAATTGACTATAAATGTTGATTAGGTGTTTGTATACACACCAGTTATAGAGTACTAGCTAAAGTACCCGTTCTTCGCACGGGTTAGAAAGGTTAAGATATGTACTAACAGATAAATTTATTTAATAAAATACTGTAACTTGATTTAGAATAAAAGTAATTAATACAAATAATATACTATATAAACAAAGATAACGGAACATTTATTTATTTATACAATACATTTTTGTATACAACATTAAAAACTTTGTTATTTTTTGGCGAAAAAATGTGAAGATTTTGTCCACTTGACACTCGTGAACAGGCCACATAAAGTTGGCCATGACTGAAACAATCCTTTTCTAGATTAATGCCTACAAACTGCATAGTTTGGCCTTGGGCTTTGTTAATCGTCATAGCGAAAGCTAGTTTTAAGGGAAACTGGAGTCTTTTGAACTGAAAAGGTAGGTCCGTTGGGATTATGGGTATTCTTGGGATTATGACGGTTTCCCCTTTTGCGCAACCTGTCATAATTCTTGCAGTAATCAAATTATTCTTCAGGGCTGTAATTACCAATCTGGTGCCATTGCACAGTCTTGGTGCATCTAAGTTGCGCATTAATAGTACAGGAGCACCAACCTTTAGATAGAGCTTATGAGAAGGGACTCCCGTTAATTCTAAACTATTTAGGAATTCTGTGGGGTAGTTTGTAGCACTCTCCTCATTCACAACGTTATCAATAGACAAAAATGTAACTTCTTCTGAGGGCAATTTTTTTAGTAACTCATTGTTAATAGTGTTTACAGTGTCATTTAAGGGAGACAAAATGGTACGACTGCAAAGCCACTCACTTGAGAGATAATTCATTTCAATATCTGGGAACACGGATGAAATTAGTTCTTCAGTGGAGTTGACAATGTTACAGAAATTTCTTGGTAGTTCAATCATTTGCTGAGAATTTTTGGGGATCTTTCCTTCACCTATTTTCAGCAAGTTAGATGAAAATTCACCGGCATCGCTGTCGTTGTGTAAGTGAACTCGCATGTTATGTGTGAGGTGGAGTTTGGATACACTATTCCATAGGTGTGAAGACTTTAAACAGGCATTGATTTCATCAGCAGGAGTGCCACGTTGAATTACAGGCAGTGTTTGTCTAAAGTCTCCAGCCATCAACACAACCAAGCCACCCATCAAGGAGTTGTTACCCCGAATATCACGGAGGGATCTGTCTAAAGCTTCTAAGGCTCGTTTGTGCGACATGGTGCACTCATCCCAAACTATTAATTGACATTGACGCAACAAAGAAGCCCTCTCCGAATCTTTGGAAATGTTGCAAGTTGGTACTTCAATATGGGTGAAATTTAATGGTAGCTTAAACATAGAGTGGGCTGTTCTTCCTCCAGGCAGTAGGGTAGCCGCTATACCGGACGATGCTACTGCAATTGCAATTTTCTTCTCTTTACGTATTGTAGCAAGTAGAACGTTCATGAGAAATGTTTTGCCGGTACCTCCAGGAGCATCCAGGAAAAATACTGCACTCTCTTCACTTTTGACTTTGTTAATTACAGTATCATATACCTTTCTTTGTTGTGCCGACAGCTTCGGAACCATTTCAGCGACATAATCTTGAAGCTGATTGGTATTGTATGACAATTCCCTGACTATTTCAGAGTTTGCTTCCACATCAGTCTGAGGATTTGGAAGTCCAAAAGAACTCAGTTTCTTTCCACACATTTCAAAAACCTTCTTTTCAATATCGCGAAGTGCATCGTTGTACACAATATCATTCATTTCTCTTAGTTGAAGCTTGTACAAAATATCTTCAGACATTGTATATTTGAAAGTTTCCCATAGGTGCGTTGGGTTATAAATTCCACATGAACTCAACATAATCGAAAAAAGGTAGCGGACTTGAGAAGGTGATCTGGACTGTACTGCTTCTTCTAGTGTGTTTTCCCATATTCGGTCATCTTCTAAGAGACCCAAAGTTTGACAGGTTTCTTTATAGGTTTCAAAAACTGTATTTCCAACAGTTCTCAAGTCAATGAAAGATTTTGGCCCTCGGATCTTGTGTAAAAGAATACGTAGACAGAAACATTCCATGTTATTGGGATGGACCGTGTACACACGTCCTATAGCAGCTGTGAACTTGACGCCAGGTTGATCTTGAACAGGTTCTCCCAAAAGTCTTCGTTTAAATTCTCTTGTAGAGGGATTCCATGTGTAGTAGTGAGGTACGTCTGGGTAAAGAAGTGTTCTTGCAAACGGATCATTTTCACATAGTTTGAAAAATGCAGTCAGAGTGGTGTTAGGTGGATTTAATAGCTTTTCTTGCATGTTGTCTTCATGGAAGTATATTCGCTGACCATTTTCAAGGTGAACACTTAAATGTGTGACTGTAGGGTACCTTTCATGTACAGGAAAGGAAAATATTCTCCAAAAGGCTTCATTGCTGCTAACGTAGCGGCCGGTCTGATAAATTTCAACTTCATTTCTTTGCAGATTGGCTTGCACCTCTTGGTTTCGTAAATTGAAAACTGCTTGGTCGCTACCTTTGTGAATGTACTTACAAACATATTTAATTGACTTTACTGAACTGCAATACTCGACGTTTATGTGAGCGTTGAAAATTTTAGACAGAACAGGGCAGTAAGGGACAATCCAAGAGTTGTCTATAACGATAGGATCATTTCTATTTGATGCCATAGTGATTTGAGCAGAATTTCCACCGTCTTCAGAACGTCGACGCCTGTATAGTGGGTAACCATTCTCACTGGTCTGTGTATTGTTGATTAACGCTCTTGGATAACCTTTAGAACATTTGCCATGTTTCATGCAGGGCGAGTTCATGTTCAATGCACCACATGGGCCGTGCACCATGTTTTTGAGAACAATCTCATTCAGGTGTGGGTCTGCAATATCATTTGGTATCTCTGCACTGATAATTAAATCAATCTGGTTGGGCTGAATTTTTTCTGCACACCATATTAATGCATGGATGTGTGGTAATCCACGCTTCTGCCATTCAACCGTATACATCCAACATTTGACGGATCCAAATATTTCCCCCTTAGTAATAACGGTGACAAACTTCGTGACTTTCTGTCGGAAGACTCTTGCAACTATGTCATGACGATCAATGGAACGTTGACCGGGTAGTAATTCTAATGTAATTTCATCCCATTTCGGATTGCATGTCATTGTTATGAAGAGATCTGGTCGACCGTACTGCCGGACATATGCTAGTGCGTCTTGAGCATGTTCGTGCATGTATCTAGGACTGCCAGTAAATGATGAAGGTAGAATCACAAGTTGGCCGACATTATTGGGGTTGACATTTCCATCACTGGCCACTGCATCTTGTAAGTGAATGTAGTTGTCTGATCTAAGCTTACTTTGATTTCTTTTTATAAAAAAAAGCCTTTCCGATTCAATTTTAACATACATATCAACAACAAACTGATTTAAAAGCTGTCTGAATCGTAGTATTGTATTAAAGGCATTGTTATGAACCATAAAATAAAAAGCATAGAACTCTAGGGCAGTAACCTTTTTGTTTGGTAAAGGCTGATTGGTGACTGGATTGTGTTTTGGGATACAGAAATGATACCCTTCCTGACCTTGCCAAAAGATCAAAGGATACTGTAAGGCATCATAAAATCTGTGTGTTTCAGAAACCCTTACCAACGTTTCGTCACGTCGACGCAAGACAATGTCTCGACTTTCAAATTCATTACTGATAACAACAGCAGCTACTTCGTTTGTCGTTGGAGCGTTGAATCGCCTCTCATGTTCACCCGGAGGACGCCTGTCGGCGCGTATTACTACCTTTAGTTCTTTTTCTGGCCACTGTTCCATAGCTACTTTAAAGGTGTGGATAAGTTGATTGTGGGTGTGAAGTAAATGTTGTAAATCATGAACAATGTCGTTTGATAAACCTGGAATTATTTCATGTCGCCTGGCAGATTCTAAGTGTTCATCCCCTATAAAATAAACTTGCAGAAAACTGTGTTGCTGGCCAGCAGCTGGCAATAAAGATCCAAAACGATGGTAGATTTGACCATGCGCAGTAAACGTTGTTGGAAAGTTGTAAGAAATTGCTGGACCGGAAGTTCCGAATGACGTCATTTGGAAACAGGAATTATATTGCCGCGTCTTCTGTAAGAATGATGTTGAGAGTGGCGTTTCTCCAATCAGGAGTGTTCTCAGTGGTTCTGGTGGCTCATTAATGGTAGGAAGTCTAACTTTACCTGCGGTACAGCATAACCCAACACTTTCCCCTTTCCACTTGAGGGCACCACAGTGTCTGCAGGGTATATTCATAATTCCAAGTTGAAGCAGGCCATGACTGGAATAGGGAATATCTGGATTATATGAAAAACAAATACCTCTAAAAGGATCCCAGGTCATGCGCATGAAATTTGTTCTTTCTTCCCTTCTATGTCTTAAATGGTTTTCATGCTCTTCTGGTGTCTGGCTTAATATTTGGTTCAAATGTCTTTCATTATCATTTATGTGACGGTCCTCGCGCTGAGTAGGTGTTTCCTCAGCACGTGAAACAGCCGTTCTCTCAGCATTTCTTGCTTGTCGGGCATCGCGCTGAGTAGGTGTTTCCTCAGCACGTGAAGCAGCTGTTCTCTCAGCATTTCTTGCTTGTCGGGCATCGTGCTGAGTAGGTGTTTCCTCAGCACGTGAAGCAGCCGTTCTCTCCGCATTTATAGCTTGTCGGACCTCTCGCTGATTAGGTGTTTCCTCAGCGCGTGAAGCAGCCGTTCTCTCTGCATTTCTAGCTTGTCGGACCTCTCGCTGATTAGGTGATTCCTCAGCGCGTGAAGCAGCCGTTCTCTCTGCATTTCTAGCTTGTCGGGTCTCACGCTGAGTAGGTGTTTCCTCAGCACGTGAATTAGCCGTTCTCTCAGCATCTGCCGCTTGTCGGGCCTCGCGCTGAGCAGGCGTTTCAAAAGCTCGCCGTGAAGCAGTTGTCAGCAAGCGTGCTTCTCGTTCTTCTGCAGTTTCGTTTTGGCGAGACTCGGCAACTCTCCTTGCTTTGTTTGATTTTAGATAGAGGTTACTTTTTCTCTTCGGCATGAAATAAATACAATTAATATTTAGCCTGCAAGCAAAATAAAATATAAAAAATGGTATATATTCCTGTTTTATTTTAAATATGAGCCACAGGTAACGTGGCAAAAAAAACTCTAGGCTATCTAAAAATCTTAAAGCATACAGTAGTGTAGCGTCAATATCAATTCTATGGTATTGATGTTATGGATAAATAGATATTTTTAATCCTTTACCTATGGCTCATTATAAACAATTGCGAAAGAATACAAAATTTGGGTTTGAAAAAAAGCAAAAAAAAAACATTTCCAACCAAACCAACTTAATTTTTAAAAGATCTTGTTTAAATCCAACAAAACAATAAATAAATCTCACAGTAAAGAAAAGAAAAGTTAAACAAAAACAACAATAAAATACAGTAAAAAAAAAACAAATACAGTAATTGAATGGCTATTATTTATAAGGTTGCTATTTTAACTGAATTACCCTTAATAATACTAATTTAAGATTAGATTCAACGTTAAAACACAATTTAATACTACTTACCTTTTTTATTTACTATACACAGCTAATAATAATGAATGTAAGAATTTCTTGATAATGTGTTTTTGTTCTCTTCCGCATGAAATAAATACAATTAATATTTAGCCTGCAAGCAAACGAAAATATTAAAAATGGTATATATTCCTGTGTTATTTTAGATATGAGCCACAGGTAACGGGGCAAAAGAAAACTCTAGGCTATCTAAAAATCTTAAAGCATGCAGTAGTGTAGTGTCAATATCAATTCTATGGTATTGATGTTAGGGATAAATAGATATTTTCAATCCTTTACCTATGGCTCATTATAAACAATTGGGGAAAAATACAAAATTTGGGTTTGAAAAAATGAAAAAAAAAACAATTCCAACCAAACCAACTTAATTTAAAAAAGTTCTGGTTTAAATCCAACAAAACAATAAATAAATCTCACAGTAAAGAAAAGAAAAGTTAAACAAAAACAACAATAAAATACAGTAAAAAAAAACAAATACAGTAATTTAATGGCTATTATTTATAAGGTTGCTATTTTAACTGAATTACCGTTAATAATACTAATTTAAGATTAGATTCAACGTTAAAACATAATTTAATACTATTTACCTTTTTTATTTATTGTACACAGCTAATAATAATGAATGTAAGAATTTCTTGATAATGTGTTTTTGTTCTCTTCGGTATGAAATAAATACAATTAATATTTAGCCTGCAAGCAAACAAAAATATTTAAAAAATGGTATATATTCCTGTGTTATTTTAGATATGAGCCATAGGTAATGGGGCAAAAGAAAACTCTAGGCTATCTAAAAATATTAAAGCATACAGTAGTATAGCGTCAATATCAATTCTATGGTATTGATGTTATGGATAAATAGATATTTTTAATCCTTTACCTATGGCTCATTATAAACAATTGGGAAAACATACAAAATTTGGGTTTGTAAAAATGCAAAAAAAAAAAACATTTCCAACCAAACCAACTTAATTTAAAAAGGTTCTTGTTTAAATCCAACAAAACAATAAATAAATCTCTCAGTAAAGAAAAGAAAAGTTAAACAAATACAACAATAAAAACAGTAAAAAAAACAAATACAGTAATTTAATTGCTATTATTTATATGGTTGCTGTTTTAACTGAATTACCCTTAATAATAATAATTTAAGATTAGATTCAATGTTAAAACACAATTTAATAATATTTACCTTTTTTGTTTATTGTACACAGCTAATAATAATGAATGTAAGAATTTCTTGATAATGTGTTTTTGTTCTCTTCGGCATGAAATAAATACAATGAATATTTAGCCTGCAAGCAAACGAAAATATTAAAAATGGTATATATTCCTGTGTTATTTTAAATATGAGCCATAGGTAACGGGGCAAAAGAAAACTCTAGGCTATCTAAAAATCTTAAAGCATACAGTAGTGTAGTGTCAATATCAATTCTATGGTATTGATGTTATGGATAAATAGGTATTTTTAATCCTTTAATTATGGCTCATTCTAAACAATTGGGAAAAATACAAAATTTAGGTTTGGAAAAATGCAAAAAAACATTTCCAACCAAACCAACTTAATTTAAAAAGGTTCTTGT
>JAGFPH010000010.1:1698262-1719568 GCA_018207615.1 Philaenus spumarius | reverse complement strand
AAACAAATACAACAATAAAAACAGTAAAAAAAACAAATACAGTAATTGAATGGCTATTATTTATAAGGTTGCTATTTTAACTGAATTACCCTTAATAATACTAATTTAAGATTAGATTCAACGTTAAAACACAATTTAATACTACTTACCTTTTTTATTTACTATACACAGCTAATAATAATGAATGTAAGAATTTCTTGATAATGTGTTTTTGTTCTCTTCAGCATGAAATAAATACAATTAATTAATGCAGAGGTATAGCACTGCAAGATATAGCACAGACATTCGGCACAAAATATGTACGTCGATACTGTTCAATGGTTATTTTTGCACTAAATTAAATTGTACTTTTTAGAGCATTGTTATAAAACGGGGTTCACAAAAATAATCTCGTTACCAAAATCTCTGTCCCTGCTGATTTACATATGTTTAAATGGATACAATATTTGATGATTGAACATGATTTATGATAATGATACTTATATTTTATTTTGTATATTCTATTTATTTATTTATAGTTTTAAATCATTTTTTAAGAAACAAACTCTTATTTAATGCCTAAATTATTAATTTGAATGAAGCGGCTCGTAATGTTGTCACTCGTTAGCCAATCAAAAGTGTGCTGGAGGCGGGGCTTATTTCGTGTGTCGATTGCATTAGCGAATTTCATAGATTTGTCCTCTTTACATGCTTCGTATTTAAATAAATGAATTTTTATGAAAATTGTGAAATGTACGTTTGAAAGATAATTTAGTTCTACAGCCCACAAGATGTATCAATATTCTGGGATAATTTACTTTCATGTTTTATTCATTTCAAATCCGTTGGGTTGTAATGATGATTTTTTTATCCATCGTCGTGTATGTCAACTTATTTCATTAGATATTTTTTTAACGGTTTTGGTTTATGTTTCGGGCTTTTTGTGATAAATGGTAAACATGTTATAGTTCCTATAGGCCATATTTTCTTTTATCAAATCTCTTTCGTATATTTACTATTAATTTTCTTCACTTGGCACTTTATAATATTCCTATATATCTAATGCTAAATTGAGTTGTCGATTATCGTGGATAGATCGCGTTGGCGCTCTGAATTTCGTGTAGGCCGAAATTGTTAATTAATACTTTATAACATAAATACTGAACTGTTTCAGTATAGGCTATATATTTTATTAAATTTATAATATTAAATATATAAATAATAATTCAATTATATATTATTTAAACCTATAATAATTTTAAATAATACACCAGTTGCATCAATGTTTGTAAATAAAACATCAACTAAAAACATTTACAAATAGCCGATTTGTTCTATAGTCAATGCAATTTACATTTCTATTAGCTTGAAACAGCTGTTCTTGCTTCTGCTCTTTAAGCTATCAAATAGAAGTATCCACAGCTGTTCGCATTACAGTTTCTGAATGTCTACTTTCCTCTGAAATGTAAACATTGAAACTTAGGACGTTCACGGGGCGTAGCCCGAGGGGATTTTAAGGAAGTGAATAGGCCTATAACTTGCATGGGTTAAAGATCTACCTTTGTGTAAAGTTTCAGCCCAGTCGGTTCAGTAGTTTTTGTGTTTACCCGGAACATCAGACACACACACACACACACACACACACACACAGAAACCACCTCTCTTTTATAATATTATAGATTTGCATTTTCATAACATTTTCCAGTACTGTTGAATTAAACTGTATAGGCTACACACAATAAAACGAGCTGCAACATGTATATTTCCATGTACAATTATGTGTTTTGAGGAAGGAACGCAAATTAATTAAAATAAGCTATCCCTTATCAAGGACATTTGTCTGATTCCTTATCAAGGAGTTATCAAATAATTCCCAAGAATTTAGTGATTCGAAAGTATTATCTTATGTTAAACACAAGTTGATTATTGGCGTTAGTAAAATAATTTAAAATATCCAATATGTTAAATACTTAAAAAGTTTTATCTAGGCTATATATATAGTAGAGACCGAAAGTATATTATATTACGATTCATAGATTTAGTTGTAATTCTATTATTTACTCTGTGCTACGTATAACGTTCCATCTCTTTAAACAGTTATTAATACTAAATAATAAGTTTAAGTCTTTAAAACAAAAGGTGTATGGAACAAGTTCAGTTTGTTATTATCAATAAAGTGTTCTTTAAACACTCTCGTTATGAAACTCATCAAAACTTATCTTGATCAATGTTAAATTAGTTTATTATAACAGGATTGCTTCTAGTTTGTATTGTTATTGTACTCTTAGAAGAGTATTCTAGGTGAAATCAATATATTTTAATGTCTTGGGAAAAACATTCATAACGTAGTTAATAAGAGTAGTATCACATTTTTATATATTTTGTCTATAACGTAAAATTTATTGACCTATTTGGTCATTTCAATTATTAGTATTTCATATAAATTAAAAATCTCTGAAATAATGCCTAAAAAAGGTATACAATGTGAGCATAGTATAAAATTACTTGAAATATAATGTTATTTAACAAATATACCAATTCAAAATAAACAATGAACTTATAAAGCTTATAAATTACCTTTTCCGTAATATAAACTTTTTTCCGTTCACCAAATTAGAAAAAACATTAAAATTAGTATAGTGATACTATCCATATTTTTGTAATTTTAACAAATTTAAATTAAAAGGACATTGGGGCCTACTAATATTTCTTTAGAAATTTAAATATAAGGAACATCTAATTGAGAGTAATCAGCAAAACTGCATAAAACAAATATTGTTAATTAATTCTTAAACACTTAAATAAACATGTTATTCTAAGGTAATTTACGAAGAACAAAAATAAACTTTATCAGAACAATGTAGGTCAACACTACCTACATCCATTCCAGCATAACCAGGGGAAATGTCAAAAGTGTAACTTTTTAAAATCAAGCACTATTAGAAATGTGATTAAACCAGGTTTGAAATTATAATGATTAGTATAGTTTCTAATGGAATGTAATTTTATGAATTGTTTGTTCCAGTGAAATGTTCCTGTTTCCTAAACTTTAGGGAATCTACTTAGGGTGATAATAGGTGTCACATATTACACTACTCTTGAAATTATCTGATAATAAATAAATAATTGTATCATTCCAATTTTAGACACAAATGACCTATTAGAAAGAATATCATAACAAATCTACAATTTTAATTTTAACCATAAAAATAATTATTTCTGTAACAAAATCTGTATATTATTAAATAATATTAATTTACAAAATTAATCAAATTGTTTTAAAATACTTGAAATGATAGAAATTACCATCGTGAGTATTTTCTGATAAATTACTGCATTCTTACATAATATTATTTTTATATATAAGACTCATGCAAACATTTCTGTAACTACAAACTGACAAAAAGAAATTATTTTAAATGTTTTCAGTACTCTAAATAATTAATTTAAAAATAAATGTGATTTTATATTGCACAATACAGACATTTAATATAAAATGATAATTAATTGATTTAACATTATCTGTTTATTTATCAATTACACACATTTTATTTTAAAAAGAATACACCATACTCATATTATAAAGATGTAAAGTTTTTTTGTTTGTTTGTGTGTTTGTTTGTTTGTTTGTATGTAGGGGGTAATCTCTGGCACTACTAAACCGATTGAAAAAACAGTTTTACTAATAAAAAGCTACACTATCCCTGAGTAACATAGGCTATAATTCATTTCGATAAAAACCTTTTTTATTCTAATATTTGTAAATTTAGTCGGAAAAAATTCTTAGGTTAGGCCCAGAATGATAAATCAACAGATGTATTTACATTTATTACCATAGCAACCAATTGATAACAGATAATATAGCTGTTAGCTCCAATATTTCCATTACAGCTATATTTGAAACCATTATTGTTGTATTTCTAGCTTTTAGGTTAGGGTTTTTAAGTGTACACCTGAGTCTTGCTGGTTCTTTTAACCATTATTATAACTGCTGTTATAAAATATAAGAAATAATTTAATTTGAACATTTGACATTATTTACCATTTTAGTTTTGAGGTTATTATTAATCCTACACCTTTATTATAAATAAAACATAACATGTTTTTAGAAGGTTCCATTGGGGGTTGGCGTTTGGAGCACGCAGGGGTCTCCCCTAGTTTAATATGTATAACTAGCAAATTAAATAAAGTCTAAGACTATAATATGAACAATAATTTATTTCATTTTTCAATCGATTAAATTGTTGTTCATAATATTTACAATTTATATCGCTGGAAAATCCATAACTTAGTTACCACAACTATTTCTTGATACTATCTTAATCCAATACTTTAGTACTATCGAAAAACGTTATTCTTAATATTTAAAAACGTGTTTTTATTATTTAGTAATGAAACATTTCGTGGATGGAACATATCATTTCAAAATAGTTTATCTTATAAAACAATTATTAATATTAGCAGCGTTAAATGTTTATAAGTTAGACAAACTCAGTTTAATGTAAACATTTTTAATTTATTATATTTTCAGATGTATACACCATGTTATATAATAACTGTTGAAATAAGTGATAATTGAGGTTATAGTATTTAATGAAGTGAATATTGTTGTAGATGTAATATTAAAATATGCAGAAATGAAACCCAGTATTAGTTTTGAATGAAGTTAACGTCAGTAGGGTCACATTAAAACATTGTATGTGTTTGCACTGAACTAAAATAAAACGTTACATTTAACTGATTTGAAAGTTAAAGTTGTAAGCCATGATACCTTAAGGGAAGTTTTTATAAAGTAAGTACATTTGCAATGTTAAATAAGTTTCAGTAATGCATTTGTTCCGTCAGCTAGAATTTGGACCTGAATATAAAAGTTAAGTAATTGCTAGGTATTGTAAGAAACCAAGTTGCATATTATAAGGAGAACTAATACACATATTTTGAAAACCTTTTATGATTATAGGTACGTTTAAAAAATATTATTATTCGTTAAAGTTTTAAATAAAAATGCGTTACATGTATACACAGAGTGTTTTCAAAATTGAGAGCCACTTCTGCAGAGTGGGCGGGGGGTAATAATTTGTGTCTGGCGTAGCAAATTTTAATTAATTGCAGGTTTGAGTAAAGTGGCTACTTTTTAGCTTTGGGGAGCTATACGATAACAAAGACTTAATGATAGAAAATTAAAACATTATTTATGCAATACTAAATTATTATTACAAACTATTAGAGTTCCTTTAAAATGGTAGTAGACTCAGATGACGCTACTTTCTTCTAAAAATACTGTAAAGATTTTTACAATTTAATTAAAATCCAAAAAAATTATTAATGTAAAGAATGTGGGAGTCATATATGTGTGCACTTTAACATATATTGATGGATTATACAGATTTCATAGAAAATATTCTTCTTTAATGGTATAAATCTACCTAAAATTTGTTTAAAATGTAATAATCATTTAATCCAGTCATGTTAGAGAAATTACCTAAAAAAACTATTATAAGCTAGGGATTTGTTATCTATGTTGTATTTAGCTACTGTAATAACATACTAAAAGTCCTCGAAAAAAACCCTGTGCTTCGGCCGCCACCATTGAAAAAGTTATAAATAACTTTTTTTTACATAAACAGCTACAATTTGGTCATAGCATTTTGAATAAAATGAAACGTTTAGCTATAAAATGCCATATTTGGAAAACAATTTTGGGAAAACACTAATTACCTTTAAGGGAAGTTATAAATACATTTTTAACAACATTTTTTTGTTTTAATTTACAGACTGGAATTTCATGAACAGATTCAGACCAATAATATAATTTTTCTCTTTTCATTTATATTTTATGCGATTTTTTTAATGTTACACTGCTGGTGCCTTCGACGCATTTCGCTACCAAGCTAGGCTACCATAATAAACTGAGTTTACCCACGATTTGTTGTACTGTATTGAATTTTTTGTATTGAGATTTATGTTGGAACATATGATGGTGATCTATCAAACTTTAGCAGTTTATTTATTGAGGAGCAGTCTTTTTGGCTCCTCCACCAGATAAAATTAAAATATGATTGTTTGAAGTAGTATTTTTGTAAATTCGCAAACAAATAGTATAATCATCAAACGTAATCCTAACTTATTATATATATAATTTTGTTTTGAATAAACCAAATAATAAGGGGAAAATGTAAAGATTAAAATACAAATTTTTCATTAAGTAGGCTTAATTTTATATAATCGGTCAGAAAAATCGTTTAGTTATTTTGTTTTGTAATGAAATAAAAAAAGATGAATAATAGAGTTTAGAGCTTTGAAAATACTTTTATACACTAAATGTGACAATAAAAAATAATCTTGATGTTTAACAAAATTATTTGATTGAATAATGCTATTTTGAATATTTTAGGTCGAACAAATAAAACAAAAATTTATGAACTTAAAAGTAGTAATAAAAGTATTCAGATCTTTGAAAATACGTTTTCCAGTAAATATGTCAATAATTGTATTTATATTTATTCAAACATTTATTTTAACAATATTTTTTTGTGAAATAATTATGCATAACCAAGGTAACATAGTTTACAAAGTGGCCATTTTTTAATTCAAAAAAAATGAAAACAAACAAACAAAAACAAGATTACTACATAATTGACATAAAAAAATTTACACAAAAGCGATTTACAAAAAACTTCAAAATACTAACGTATACCAACATTTCATTATTATAAAACAGCCTAATATCTCATTTGTTTATTAAACGCATTATTCCACCATACTAAACATATTTTATATTTCAGAAATGTTTATTTAAAAATCTTAACATAGGATTACGTTAGTATTGATAAATTGATAAAGACTATTTCTTTATATATATAATTCTAAGCTTTTGTCGTTCTTAATTTACTGTATTATTTTGATTTTAACAAAACAACTATTTGTTGTAAAAACATAAGTTCAAATCAACAGCATGACGACGACCAGGAACTTTAGCTTTCAAGACCAGAAACAAGCTATATTCTTATTTTAATTCTCCTTTAAAGATGATAAATCGTCAGCCTAAAGTAAAGATTTGCCATAATGTGAAAAGTGGGATTTGACTGCACTTGAATGTGTTTAAAAGTCAAATTCGTTGTTTAAAAACATCTGATTTATTTGATTATTACAGTATTTATAAATAGTTGTATTAACAACATCTTTTGTAATGCATTTTCTTTAAAGTATTCATATTTGTAATTCATATTTTTTGTTTAATATATTTATTAAAATATTAGAATATTTATAATATTATTGTTTTATTTTTTTATGAAATTTCTTTTTTACCGCGACAGCTAATCCGCAAAGTATTTTCTTTATCATCAAGATAATTTAATTTGATTATCTGAATACTTTACACAAACTGTAACATACACTTATATTTAATGCTTTGTCTCTCACTTCAAAAATGTTAGAATGGTTGGTCTTTCTGCATGCAAATATATTCGATTCTCAAATAGTTAAATAGTTGGAAATGATCTGTATTATAGAGATATTATGTATTTCTAAATGATAATAGACTATAAAATAAACTAAGCATAAACCTTAAAATATAAATTAGTTAGAGAAAAGGAAATATTACAATAACACAGATATTTGATTCATTTCTAAATTTAATTTTCTCTTGACAATAAATTTAAATGTTTTGTATAGATTCATGTTTTAAAGGATAAATAAATAAATCCCTGGAAATGTTAATTAAAAGTTGTAAGGGTGTATTTATATTTGGTCAATTTAACTATATAATTAGATCTACCCTTAACAGTATATTTTCGTAAATGATGTTTTTGTAATGTTCTTATACTTCTTATTGCATAAAATGTTCTCTTTAATAGCAAAACCTCTTACTTTGGGCCTGTGATATGAAACCAACTGTAATAATGTTGATAAGAGAACAATTTTAAAGGGATGCATTTTAAAAATGTGATTAAAGACTTATTATGGAATTGTACAACTAATTGCACAAGATTGATAAATGGTGCAATAATTTAAAGTTATTGCACCCGATTGAACCAGTTGATACAGGAAATTTCTGTTCGCGCCAGTCCCGACGGGAACGATACTCCCTCTTGATAGCTTTGGCGCCTTTTTCAAATCCAGTTTCGAGGCAGAAAAGATTTCCAAAGCAATTGTTTTTATAATATGTGTAATATAATTCAATATTAAATAAACATTTTTATTATTTATACCCCCGGGTAATTCTAATGATAGAATTGAATTCGGCATTCCCGAAAACCCCCGAGTTACGATTTTTGAGCGATTTTTATGGATGCTGAAATCCCCCCCATCACCCCTCGGGCATCCCTCAGAGCCACCCCCGAGCGCCCCCGGGTAATTCTAATGCCAGAATTAAATTCAGCATCCCCGTAAACCCCCGAGTAATGATTTTCGAGCGATTTTTCTGAGTTTCCAGTCGTTCTTATAATATTGCAAATAATTACGCGATTGCAAAATGCATTTATTGCACCAGAATGCATTTTTCGAACAATGGCATAACCACACCATATAGAATTTCTGAACACAATGCAGAAAACAGTATCTCGATATCTGCTGGCTCTAAAATGTCTTTATTTCGGTCAATTTCGATCTAAATGCCCTGGACTATAGTGGTTGAACAAGTTAGAAAGCATCATCGCGTCTCCCTCGAGACAGACAACCAGAACCGCAAGGGTGCACCCGCCTTCTCACCTTTACGGCAGCTGTATCCGGAAGAGCCACATGTACAGTCCACAAAACAAAGTCGGTAAGAAATATAACAATATTATCGGCAAATCGCCACGACATTGGTTCTTCGGCTACCGGATCGGTTGCTCTTTAACTCTGTCAAATTGGGGGAAAACATTAAAATTTTGTGAACTTAAATTATGGATTTACACACACATGTTCTCAAAATTATATTGACATTGATTTAAACTTATTATTTTAAAACTATAATCGCATTTATTTGGTTGTAATGTGTATGCTTAATTTAGTCGTAACTAAACCTGAATTCTAGCGCATTTTGTAGATTGTAGATGAGTGAAGCCAATCTTAAGTTGCAAGTAGGCCTGAGCAAACATTCTTATCTGAGGACGGAGTATCAATAAGCAAGCAATTCATTGAATCTATAATATAGCTACAAGATATTTCTGTTTTATTTACATTATGGGTTAATATTTTTTGTAAACGCGCCAACTAAGCTGTTTACGTCTTACATTTGAAAGAAAGGGAAAACTTGTGCAATTTGTTGTAAATTCTTTACGTACCGTAAAATTTTTTGTTATCGTTAGGTTGCTTAGTTAACAGATTAATTAATTACATTTGTTAATGAATATTGGGAATTGTTTGAAGACGCTAATAATAATTTAGAAATAAGCTTGCCATGCCATTTGTTGGTAATATTAGTAACTAATAAAATAGTTTGATGTGATTAAAAACAGCATTTTATGAAATAATAGGTGGTTTGATTTACTGACCACCCCACAAAAATTACTAAATATGGTGGTTATCAGTAGTGAATTATTGAAATATGGCATGAAATATGGGCGGTATGTGATATATTAATTTTAATCGTTTCTCTAATTTCTTCATTCAAGCTTAATAAGTTCTTTTTTTTTAATTGGTATATTTGTTATAAGACTATATTTCAAGCAATTTTTTACTATTGAACACATGTTAATCCTTTTTTAGGCATTATTTAAGATTTTAATAATTTATATGAAGGGCTAATTGACATGTCCAAGAAGGTAAATAAATTTTAGATTACCTATACCTAGATAAAATGTATAATTATAAAACGTGATGCTACACTTATGTTATGAAAGTTTTTTCCAAGACACTAAACGATAATGCTTTCACCTAGAATTCTCATAAGAGCACAATAACAATAAAAACTAAATGCAAGCCTGTAATAAATTAACTAAACATTGTTCAAGATAAGTTTTGACGAGTTTCATAACGAGAGTGTCTAAAGAATACTTTATTGTTAATAACAAACTGAACTTGTTCCATAAGCCTTTCGTCTTAAAGACTTAAAATTATTATATAATACTAATAATTGTGTAAAGAAATGGAACGTTATCCTGAAAACTTAAACACTAAACAGCATTGATAATACATATTCACACATTATACGTAGCACAGAGTAAATAATAGAATTGCAACTAAATCTATGAATCGTAATATAATATACATTTCGGTTTCTATCATATAGATGGAACTGTTTATGTATTTAACCAACTGCAGATTTTAAATTATTTAAAAAATAATGAACTGATATTCAAGATAAGATAATACTTCAAATCAGGAAATTCTTAGTTTTTTAATAACTATCATTCAAATTATTCATGGTTTGCATCTTTTAATTAATTTGCGTTCCTTCTTGAATATACCTAATTGTACGTACAGCTGTACATGTTGCAGTTGGTTTTATTATGTGTACACAGTTTAATTCAACAGCACAATAATATGTTATGAAAATGCAATTACAGTATTCTATAACTGGTGTGTATAAAAACACCTAATCAATATGCATAGTAAATTACCTGGAAACAAAAATCATTAATTCGCCGTGCTTAAATAGTTGACAATTTAAGTCCAGTTTTCGAACAAAATACTTATACTTAATCACAATTTCAGTAAAACCAACCAAGGAAAGTGAAACAATTAAACATTTAATGTAATATATAATTTACACTGAATCAAACCATAAACAAATTTATAGGTAAGTATTTAGGAAAGCAGATTTTATCTAGTACATATAGCTTAAATGTTGAAAAGTGTTTAATGCTTTGATAATAATTAATGCTTACACTTAATTTCATAAACACGATTACTGCCCAATAATCAGGTAACTAATTATATTTTGTACACTATCCATTGAAACAAACAAGTGAGGGAATAGTAACGACAGTAGCAGTTTCAAACTGTAAAATTAAAAAGTATAAATTAACATACATTTTACTTTATTCCTACCTAAGGCTCATAGTATCGTTCATTAAGTAAACAAATACGTTGGATACAATATAAATATACCTAGCCGTAGTTATTGTTTACATTTAAAATATTAAACATAGCAATATAATATTTGTTAGCATATTTAAATTTGATATTCTATTAAGGGTCGGCTCTAGCTGTCGGCCATGTTGGCTGACACTCCATAAAACCAATGTTAAATTAAAATCCAAATTTTCCTTTATTTTTGATCGGAAAATTATAAACGATATGTCATTTTAAAGCTATGGTCAATATGCATGCAAATGGCTTTTTAAAAATTAAGAAAAATATTTTGTTTAATATTTATTAACAATTCAAAACATAGATTTTTAATATTTTTTTATGTTGTCACTATTAATTATAGCGAAAAACTACTAAGCCATTCGCCTGAAGAATTTCGTCCCCAAGATTTTCGTATTTTTTTTTAAAACATTATTTGAACAATTGCGGGTTTTAAATGGATTTAGTCTGAGCAATGTCCGTGTAACCTACAGCCGCTTGTACCAGTCTTAGAAAAAGACGAATAAATAAAATCGGATGCTATACTGGGCCACATAGACTGGACATGTTCAAAGACTTACCTTTAAAACAAAAATCACCAAACTGCAGAAATGTCTCAGCTGATCACTTACAAATCATTATAATACATTGAGGTTAACTCAATAAAGGAAAAGCTAGATTGAATTTAGGTTTATTAACCAAAATATAAAAAAAAATATTATATGCCCTTAGTTATAAAAATGAAAAAATTTACATGCAATTAAAATACAAAAAAAATGAAAAAGGTTAGATTACAAAATATAATTTAAGTTGCATTTAAAAGTTCCCTCCCCAAAAATTTAAAAGTCGAAAAATTCTCCCCATTAATAATGATTACAAAGTTTATACAAAAATTATTAATTAGACAAAAATAAAAAAAATGTAGCGTATAGTACCATGGATTTATTAATAAGTAACATTTATGTCGTTGGCCAACTGTAAAGCTAAGTATAATTAAATAGTAAAAAAAATAAAACATAAAATGAAATTGTGAGACGTCTCTCTATAGTAAAAAAATATGTTTATAATTTCTAAAAGAGTCCTTTAAGGACTGAGGTTCGAAAATTGCTATAGCTGCTCCTCCCAAGATTATTAATTATAAAAGACATATATTAAATATTATTCATTTGTTACAAGAAACAAAAGAGTACACAGCCTATTCAAAAAAAGTTTCTTACAAAGTTCACTGCAGATTTTAGAAAATATTGTATTTTTGGTTCATAGCTATTTTTAAAAAAAAGGCACTGTCGCAGAAAATAACCATTAAAGTTGCATGTTGTAGTTGCATTTTGAAGAAAACATGATGTTGTAGTTGCATTTAGTAGCAGAACATATGGGTAGTACTTGCACCAGTTAAACACTGCATATAAAAACAAAATACATGTTTTTTAGAATTAAGATAGGCTTTAAAACCAGGCATAGTGAAAAGCTTTTAGGATAAAAGTTTCCCTTTATAATATTTTTGATAATAGGTGACAAGCAGGTATTTTAAAATAAAATGTGAACTGTTAATACAAGACTTAACCAAAGTTAACTTGTCATGTTACTTTAACTGTTGCTACATGTCTAGGGACCACATACCTTTAAAATGCTTATTGGTTATAGGCTCAATAAAATATCAGAGATATCGCTATTCAAACGATAGGTTTTCCTTTCTTAAAGTCCTTATTGGTAAAGCTTTAAATTTGTATAAAAATTATATAATTTGCCTAAACTAGGCTTTAGTTTGAAAATAGGCTAGTTACATAAAAATTTAATATTTAGGCTGTACTGAAGGTATTTAAAGAAGAAAATTGAATTACACAGATATTAAGTTATACTTTAAGAGTTTGAAATATTATTTACAAAATTAAAGTAGGCTTAAATTCGCATAGTAGCAAACTTACAGGTAAAGTTTTATAACAAAGCCAACCTTAAATAGGATGACAGCAAAAGACATTTCAATTTGGTAAACATAAATTCACATACCTGGTATTTAGTAGAATAGGACTTAAAATAATGACATTATAATTACTAACGCGCAGGCGTTAAACTCCCGACTAAGTCATTATAAAAAGAACGGCAAAAAACCAAACCATAACGTCTGTGGAGTAGAACAAAACGGAAGGTAAAAATGGCTGGGCTTCATCAGAGCTAACGTGCATGCCGAGTCTAAAGTTAGGTCATGTGATTTAACAGCTGGTCGATCTCACCTTTGACCTTACAACTAGCAGTGTCTGTAGAGTGCTGCTTAGCTAGATAACGGGAACGACTAGAACGAGAAGAGACGAAAGCAGACTGCAGTGTCGGTAAGGCCGGGCGCATTATTACAAACGTAATACGCTATAGGGTGATTTTAAATAATTTTTACGTTGTAATAGCTATATAATATTAATTATAGCGAAAAATTGCCAAGCCATTCGCCTGAAGAATTTTGTCCCCAAGATTTTGGCATTTTTTTAAAACGTTATTTGAACAATTGCGGGTTTTAAATGGCTTTAGTCTGAGCAATGTCCGTGTAACCTACCGCCGCTATAGGGTGATTTTAAATATTTTTTACGTTGTAACTATTAATTATAGCGAAAAATTACCAAGCCATTCGGAAGAAGAATTTTGTCCGCAAGAGTTTGGTATTTAAAAATAAAACTCTTTTTTAATAATTGCGGGTTTTAAATGGGTTTAGGATGAGCAATGTCCAAGTAACCTACCGCCGCTGTAGGGAGTCGCAGGTTGCTTTCTGTTTTACTAGAGCCGACACTTAAGTGTTTAACCCCGTTCTGGTGTAATAGATTGCGGATTTTCTTTGATCAAGTAATAAGTTATTACTCCTTTTACGTAAAGCGACCAAAGGAAATAAAATGATGAATTCCGGAAATTAAATTACATTTGGTTTAATTGGCTTACTTCGTGTTTCAGTGAATAGAACATATTTATCTTGAAATCGGTGTCAGCAGGTTAACTATTTTAAAGTACATATGGCACAGTTATAACTGTTACAAATGTACACATCACCATTCTGTAATATTACCCTCCCTCTCTCTCCTATTCACTTTGGTATTTCACTTTCTGTTGTTATTACGATAACCCTATTGGTTGTTTATAAGCTAAGACCATGCCCACTCTTGTAGAGGGGAGTAAATATGTAGCTTAGTCATAGGCTAAACTAATTATAAGTTTTTATTTGTAGCTCATGTATCGGTGAGGATGACGACTTTGCCCATGAAACGCGTTCGATTATTAACCGTATGTGTATGAGAATTAGTGTATTGTTATTATTATTTTAAAATAATTCCTTCTCACTTGTCAAGCTCAAATTTTATTAAAAGGTTAACTATTATTAAATCTACAGAAGATCTAATTGGCTCTATCATAAACTGTAGTCAACATAGTACTACTAATTTTATAATTATCATTTTATCTCGTCTTGTATACGAACCTACTTTATAAAGTTTGGTTTTATAAACGTTATAAATAATTGTAAGTACATATGCATGTGTAAAATAATTAATATATTTAGAAAATAAGTATATTTTTGCTATAAATTGTTAATTATTATATACTTCTTACCACTATATGATATACTAAAATAACAAAGTAGGCTACTTAACTGAGTACAGCCTAATAGGTTTAAAAATATTATCAATTATCATTTCGTCACCGAATAAACGGATATTTAATACTGTTTATGATTTATAGTGCCTACGACTTTCCTTAAATATATATACTGGTATTTCGTTATGTTTACAACAAACAATGTTGTCAAGGCAGTAACTAAATTGTTCAGAAAATTACTTAACTTCTAACAACGTGTATTCTAGTCACACTGTATATTTTAATAACATGTATTTATAATTAAATTCATATTCTTTTATTTTGCTCGTGCTTGACATTTATTGGTTTTAATTAGTCTACTGCATGTTGTATTTCAACATACCAGTTTTGTTTGGAGCATTGTACGTACTATTTTTATCTTGTGTTTATTCTTATTAATAAACCATCCTAACTCGTTGAGGTTAATATGTGTTAATAATATTTTAACATAAACGATACACTTTGTAATGCACAACTATCAACTAGAGTTTAATCTGCACGATTATGAGACTACTTTCTTAATAAATAATCTAGTTAGGCTTAAACTTAAGCTTTGGTTCAATACGTTTTGAGTTTCAAACTGAAAAATTCCGTGGAGCTGCTGTTTTTTAAATAAACAAAGTTTGAATTCAACAATACAGACAGTCGGACATAAGGGGTTAAGTACGGCAAAATATGAAAAATTTTTAATTATTAATTTATTAATCTAGGATATTTTTTGAAAAGTTTCATGTAACAATTATTAAAATCCGATGTCGGGAACTATTTTTATTTAATTTTGAAAAATTAATGTAACTATTAAATTTTTTTATTTAAATTTTTGAAAAATGTAACTAAAGTTGAAAAAACATGGTTTTTGGATAAAACAGATTGAAAATTGTATTTAAGGGGAGTCAGGTGACAAAAATCGGCAAAAATAAACTTTTTCTGTTTTATTTTATTATTTCTTAAAATGTCATTATGCTACAGGCTAGTGAACTCACTTATATATATGCATGGTCTTTATCTGTGATTTCCCGAAATTTAACGTTTTTCCACATATGTACCTTTTTCTCAGGAACCACTCATCATATTAAGATTTAAAAAATGACTTTTATGAACTTTTAATTGCTGACTTTAAACTTATTCATGTCTGCACATTGTTAGATGAGATAGTAAAGACAATAGAATTAAAAAACTATCGCTATTTAAAATTGAAAAGCAAAAAAGTTTTAACATAAGTTAATTGTGACCATTACATGCAATTGTGCAGTACGAGTACAGTTTAATGAACACACAATTACTCAATTTGGATTTTACCTGTTGAAGTGATTCCGAAATGTTTTTTGAAATAAATTAGTTGTATTAATCTACATTTACATGACTTCATGATTATAACTCTCAATTTACATATTAAAATTGTAATTTGCATTCAGTGTATTAATCACTAAATATAATCTGTTTTCTTGAATTATTTTTTAGTATTTCATTAAATGTATAAACAAATTTTGTTGTTGTTGTTATTGTTCACTTTCCTAAATCTTGTATTAAGTATTGGAATCTGTTTAGCTATATTTCTTATGCTTAAGCTTATTAGCATTAAAAATCCACGGAAATAAAAGTGTATCTGTTGCTATATCTGATGTATTGAAATTGTTACTCTAAAATAAAGTACACAAGAAGATTTTTTTTGCTTCTGAAAGTGTATAGTTACGTTTACTAATTCTAAAAACATACAAGAGAAATATGATGTAAATTAACTATAAAAGAGAAAATATCTGAGCAAGGAAATTTCGACTTTTTTATATTTGGTTTTTATATGCACAGATATCATCATTTTATTTGATTGTTTGCAAGTTTTCCTTTACGCCAGATTATAAATAATTTTAACATTTAAGAATAGTTATTTGGAATTCTTTTTAAATAAGCATTTTAATAAAAATTATCTAGAAAGAAATTGACATGGTCTAAGTAAGCTAGGTTATTTAATATTCTCTTTATTTGTCATGTTTCAGTTTATGTGAAATTTGTCTTTTCAAAAGGTCTGTGCAAGAAAATAATCAATTCAATTTACACGTAAAACTTTTGCTAATCATATTTCAAATTAAAATTAATGAACATATAATCTTTAAATTTAATGCGCTGATGTTTAGAAACCAGTATACATAAAATATAATGTTAAACTTTATGAAACTATTAAAGCAGTCAAATTTGCATTCAATATATTATTATAACATTTATATAAAACAAAAAATTAGAATCAAACAAATTTATTTAAACTTTCAAAGCTAATTTCTGCCCACATTTAAAAATATTGAGCTACACTGATACACAAAGTTTTATAAACTTTATTCTATAAAACTATGTTCAATTATGAATAATATTATTATTTGTTTTTTCGACCTCTAATTGTTGTTACACTGGCGTTTTCTTGGGAACTAAAAACCACTATATTTACTATAAAAACAAAAAATCAAGGTAATTATAATTTCAATTTAATATTATATTAACTGAGATTCAATTACATTTAACTTTCTACCAATTAATGATTGCTGTTTGTTTATATACGAGATAATTAATAATGTGTGCTTTATCGCAGTTTATTATATGTATTAACCATATTGAGTTATTGAAATCCAATTACTCAACATTCACGGTTTGTTTAGAATTAATTATAACGTTGTGTTAAATTAAGCATGTTCGTCCCCATTATATTAAATATTTAGCATCTGTATGAAGTATGAATATCGATAACCATTAATTTACCTACTTTTAGGAACATGAAAAAGACTAGCTCCAAAATTTAAAATCTATAAACAAATTTACTTTTGTTAAGGACAATATTTATAAATTGGTGTCGTAATGTTAATATAAAATAATGAAATTATAAAATAAAATGTACATGCAATTAATGAGATACCTTTTTTGACTTAGGAATTCGTACCGTCACTTCCCGCAACCGCTTTCCAGCAAAAAACCGTACTATGAAATATGAAGACGGCTGATCCATTCACTTCAATTATCCAATTATAACAAGTGAATATATCACTCACAGAAAGTTCAAATTCCATTCATCTTCATCATGACATGTAATATGCGTATTTTTTTGCAATATTTGTATTCTATATCCCAAAGTTTGTCATTTGGTATACCACTTCTCTTAAAAAAATTATTTTGTCAGATTTTTAAACAATTTTGTGATTGAGGTCTAAAACAAACACTTTTAACTTAATATAAAAATAAATGTAAATTTTGTTATTATTATTTTTTATTTATTTATTGTTATTTTTTTTTTTTTTTTTTTGTAATTTATTTGTAATCTCCTTTACTTTTCGACTAATTTAGGCGGAGTTTTAGATAAAGTATGTTCTGTTTTGGTTTTACACATTAACATTACATGTATGAACTAACTGAATAATTAATAATGGAAATATTAATATTAATATTAATATTAGTAAAAAAAGATACAATGTTTATTTAGTAAGATATTAGAAACTATTTGTCAAGTAGCCTAAATTGCTTTTAGAAACTATAAGGTGAACAAAGTGTTAAATTGTTGTGCCAGCAAGGTCTTATAACTCCTCAGACTCCTCACACAGATGTGATTTTAGTGTATCTGTTGTATAATTATGTAATGTGGTTTTTCGTCATATGACCCTCCTCCCCCCCCCCAACTCCCCCCAAGAATACAGAGAGCTAATTGGTAAAAACATAATTATCCTAGAAGATTATAGTTCCTATTATAATTTTGCTTAACTATAAAAATAAGTAACTTTTATCCATTATTAGGCTTTTAACTTTGGCTAAGCTTCTGTATTCCACCTTTTAGCCTTAGTTTTCCTTTAATCCTTATTTTTTGGTTTTTGCGCTAGACAAATGAGAGTGGGTATATTCCCTCTAAGAGTCATTACAAATTATAATCAAGGCATTACTAAACCGAAGTATTTATATTTTTTTTAACAACCCAAGAAGAAAAATAGACCACGAACTAGTCATTCATTATTTGATAGTTACATTTTCTTGAGTGTATCTGTTAAAAATGAATTCACTAATCTTGTTTTTATTCTGATTGAAATTTTTTTCTTTTCTTTTTTTTTTTAGAGAGAAAACCTTTCTTCGCATTACTTCGGTCTAGGTCTCTTCCTATATCTCAGTAGCTCACACCTGGTCTGATCCTTCTTTTATATTAATGAGTGTTGATATAAATCTTCTTTCTTCATAGCTAGAACAGCTCTAACGTATGAAAACATCGTTTAGTTGTTCGATTCCAGCAGGTTCTCAGTCACCGTCTCACCCGATTTATTCTCTCTGAATCCAACCTGATGCAGATAAAAAACGTGTGTTCAGCGTCGTCTGATATCACTGAGCACTATGCTAGAACTTAAAAATATGCTCTTAAAAGCTTAAACTAAAAAGGCCCCTGGATTTTATAGAGTCCCATATAATTATTTTTTTTAATTTTCCCCTTGTTTATTGCTTAGTAAGCTACTGTACAACAAAATATATAAAGAAGGTAATATTCCAGAAAGTTTTAAAATATCTATTATATATCCATTGTATAAAACATATGATATTAACTAAGTGGAAAGTTATAGGGAACTATTATTTATCGACTCTATTGCTAAAATATTTACAAGTTTATTGAAAAACAGCCTGGAAAATGGGTACACGATTGTTCCACACTAACAGAATTTCAGGGTGGTGTCAGAAAGGGTTATTCTACTGTTGATAATATCAGTTAAGCAAGCTAAGTACATCTTCTATTGGCTACAGAAACAGGGAAATGTTACTGCTTTTTCGTGGATTTCAACGCTGCATTTGATAGGATTGACAGACAGGCAATGTTCTTTAAGTTGTCTTGTGTAGGGGTGTTAAATACTCATTTGTTAAATACATTAAGGTGTTTTTATGATGGTACATCCTCAAGAGTTTGGAGTAGACAGGGAGTTACAGGCAATTTTGAAACAAAAAAGGTCTTAGACAGGGGTATGTCTAAAGTCCTTTGTTGTTCTTACTGTTTGTCAATAATTTGGTATATTATACTGGCGGAGGTTGTACAGTTGGGGATTATAGGGTAAATGTGTTATTGTACGCGTATGATATTGTTGTCATCGACAGTTCAGCAGCATATGATTCGAAAGGTAGGGACCTATTGTGAGAGCCTACAAGTAAATTTGGACAAGTTGAAAATAAAGATTTTCAGAAAAGTGGGAGATTTTGAAACAAACACACATTGTGGTATAAAAATGATATAATCGAAGTAGAAACCCATTATAAATACTTAGGTTTTGCTAAACACCTAGCTTGTCATTGGACAATCATTTTGAAGAAAAAATTTGAAGCACGAAAACTAGTAAGAATATGTTTGTTTTTACAACCTACCACGCTAAAAAGTGTTTGTTGTTTAATTACTTTGAAGTATATAGCATGAGATTGTATAAATAAAATAACTATTTTCATTTCATTTCTTATTCTAGAAACATAATACAATACTAGGGGAAACCCCTGCGTGCTCCGCACGCCAACCCCCTACCTCCCACTCCCTGTTGGAACCCAGTGTGCGCCGTTGGTGAGTTTAACCATAAACATGGTGGCTAGGCAGATGGTGCGAAACATGTATAAAATGTACTTTTTAAAGTGATATTTCCTTCCAATTATTTTTCTTGTAGCAAAGTTAAAGAAAAAAATGGATTCGACAATCAGTGAATTTAACTAATATTTTATACACATAATCTAATTTTTTGGGATATCAATACAGATAGGAAAGAAGGGAGATAAAAACCATTACCTTACATAAATAATACTGTTGCCAACTACCATGAAAAATATTGCAATTTAAAACTGTAGGCCTATTTGTAAAATGTTGTATTTATGTAGGCCTTATATATTATTATATCAAGATAAAGATACAAATGTTATCTTTTAATTGGTTTTTATGTCATATTGATTATCAAATGATTTAGAAGTTATTAATATTATAATAAAGAAATTAATACTCGAATATATTTATATGTTATACTAATATGTACGTATGTTTCTGAAGTTTAACGATTGGGTATCTTCCATAAGTTTTGTATAAATGAATTAATTAATTGTTGATAAAAGGTTGTGTTTATATTCACTTTATAACCTCAAAGCAAATTTTATAACGTATTATAGCCTACCTTAATTTTAGAACTCATATTTAAAAAAAATCAACTTCAGAAGAATTACATTATTGATGAATTGTAATTTTGTTAACATAACCCCAAAATACAATCTATGCTAGGTTTTGTACAGATGATGGGTGAAATCAGCTGTTATATTATATGAGCGTTTGCTCTTCTTCTGTTGTTAGGCAAAATACCTTGCTTCTTTACAATCAGCTGATTGAAGAACTGTAAAATAAAATCATTTCAAAGGTTTGGAAATGTTGATTTTTTTAATTTAAGTAATTAAGATGACGTGAAAGTAAATAAAACCTGCTAATATAGAAAAGTTTTGCTTTTATTTGGTATAAACTGAATGTAAATCGGTCCAGTGAAAGTCTCAGACGAACTGTCCAAAGGATTGAAAAAGTTGACTTTTCTCCCATGTTAAATCTCCATAAGAAAAGTTTATTTTTCATTTTTGACCCACTTAACGTAAATATTTTCAAAATACAAATAAAATCTGCTAATATAGGACCGAAAACCTTTGTTTTGGTAAAAACCGCATGTAAATCGGCCCAGTAGAAGTCTCAGACGAACTTTCCAAATGTTTTTT
>JAGFPH010000010.1:1641812-1682489 GCA_018207615.1 Philaenus spumarius | reverse complement strand
TCGTTGGCTAAGCAACTAAAAAATGCTACTATGCGATTTAACTTTTCGCGTGTTGCACAGTACCAATAAAATTCTACTTCTAATAAACTTATCTAAATATGAATCCATAATCTCCCTCATCTCACTTCGTGCCACATCTCAACAATACATTGTATATGTGTTTAGAAAGCTTTAAAGGAACGTTGTCGTGCTCCTTTTGCATATCTAGTTATAATGAATAAGAATGTCAGAAATTTACGACTTTTTATTAGTTTCTTAGATTTAAATGAATTCTTTTCCAAATAAATTAAATTTATATTTGTTTAGTAATAGTAAATTTAAAGACCGTATAACTAAAGCATACATTAGGATTGTAAATTGTCTCTATGTGAGTTCTGCAATAAAATTCTCATTTTTATATTATAATAGTTATTAAAGCCATTATTAGTGTATACATACATGAAAATATACAAATATTATGGTAAAATTTTTAGAAAATGATGTATATTATTTATTGTTGCAGAATTATAACCTTATTGCAGTACAAAATAATGGTTTTTAGAAAAGGCTAAACGTTTTCACATAAAGAAAATACATGTTGATTAACATACCTGTTGATATTGTAAATAGCTACTTTAGTAGGAATAGACCTAATTCACACACTTTACATACCTACTAAGAAAAATATCAACAGTTCACTTGTTTATCAGTTGTTAGTTTTTAAGCTTCGGGGTAATAGTTACAGTGCAGAAAAAATGAAAACAGCCTTCACATATAAAAATAATTACTCACTTACTATAAATCTTTAATTTACGTGTTAATATAAATCTTAAACCTGATTTTAATAATTATTACAGTATCATTTTAGAAACAATACAAATTTTTACTAAATTATAAAAGTAATATATTGAAAGAACATTATTTAAAATATAAATAATACAAAATTAATACAAAAGTTAAACCAAGTTAAAAATAAAACATTTATTTAAGTTAATATACAAAAGTTTATGATACTGTTATACACAAAAAGCTCACTTTATTGACAAAACACGATTTGCATCTTCTTACGAAATAGTCGTTGTACAGACTTTTGTATGTGCCATAAATACCAGATTTATGTATTTTAAATGCAAGAGAAGAATTCCTGGCGAAGTATATAAATTTCAATAAAATATAGCTGACATGTGTCTGTGGTAATGTGAAGCTTTGTAAAATTTTCCATAGATTCATAAATTTTATTAGTACACTAATAGTATAAACAACGATCATAGTAACACTAATACTAATGGAAGAATTCTGCCAGGTACAAGCAGCTACACTCGCAGATTTGATAAATTAAATAAAAGGACTATTGGCTAGTTATTGTGCCTTAGCATAACACGCCATTGAAAAGATTTTAAATCCAAGTTCCATGGCGCAATAATGCATGGTGAGTATCGCCCAAATCGATCTATTCCTTTTAGGTCTATACCTGCACACAAATAAACGCTATAAAACAGGTTTTCCGCCAGTTTCTTACTCCTGGACGAACATAAAAACTACAAAACAGGTTTTGAGATGTAAGTATTTAAAAGTACATTTCATTTTATTGCATAATGTTTCGATAAAATATATTTGACGGTTAAATCAATGTGTACAGTAAATTAAAACAAAGAAGATCTTATCAATGTGTTAAGCTAAACAATTTTGGTATACAGTATTTTTAAATTTTCTTAAAATAGGATCCCTAAATATTTCGGTATATAAAGTAGCCTTGATTAATCTCTGAAAAGAAAGCCTTTATTAATCTCTAAATATAAATGAAAGTTTCGTTAAAATAGGTTTCGCCATTCCTGAGATTAGCCCGGAAATGAAACTTAAGGTTTTGGTAAAGTGTTAATAACCATACGAGTTTAGAAGAAGTATTTATTTCAAAATCAAAGACGGACACTTAAATTTTACTTGTTTGTATGGATTAACATAATTATTAGACATATTTTAGTCTACGAATAAAGTTGTTTCTTCGTTTTACTTTGTGTATTTTTGCAAACAGCGAGGCAGTAGCTATGTTGGTGTATTCAAATGAAATTGTACAGCAATACCTGAATGTATGTACCTGAATACCTTGTTGGGTTTTCTTTGTAAATAGCATTGCACACATTCAGGCCTACTGTTTAGACTAACTGAAGGGCTTTACATATATATAGCATGTATTGATGAGGGTGCAACATTTTCGACTCAGCTATTGTATGAATAATTTATTTATTTGAAGGATTTTTAGTGTGCCACGAAGAGATTTAACAAAACCTGATTTTTCTATTAAAATCCATTTATTCAATCCAGTTATAATATGTTTATTCAGCGATTTCAGTTATACAATTATTATATTATTTTAAAAGTAAATGATTCAGCATAAAATTTACATAAAATAGTACATAGTATTACTTCGGGTTAAAAGATAATACAAAATAATCTGAAACAAAAAAGGAAAATCAATTTCTGAAAGTTGTTTCAAATAGAATGTGAATTGTATAATATATTTATACATATATTTATATATATATATGTTGTGTGTTATTTTAATATGTAACAATTTGCTTAGATGATTCTTCGCCGAATCATTTTTATTAAATAACCAGTCTTAACTTTTTATATAAATTGACAACTACTTGCATTATAATAAAACGTTTCAAATAAAAATACTTCCAAATGTATTATAAATCTATGATATATACGCCATAATTGCCTAACTACGCAATAACTAATTATATACTTAATTTTATTCAAACAGATAAACTGCTCTTAAATAAAATAATAATTTTTTTTAATTTAATGAAATATTTAGTTATGCCTTTCTTAAGTTTCAAGAGTAATTTCGTTGTGTTTGGTACACTTATAAATTGTAGCATACAAAATGCTTATGCTAAATTTAACTCAATGTCATATCTATATCTTTAGTTACAGTGAGTTTCTGTAAAAAAAAACAAATGGCGGATTACGAGTAGCCCTAAGTCAAATTAGAAAAAGTTATAGTACATTTTTCATTTATTTCAATGTATACAACCCAATCCTGCATAGTCCACTAAGGCTTTTTGTGACAAACTGTATTTGTCACTAACTGTGCTTCCAGTTCTGTAAGCGTAAAAGTAAAAATGTAAGCATATGTACATAGTAAATGTTGAAATATTGTTGTTCTTATTTTATGTTAAAACAAGTGCAGAGATTAAACATTTACTAACCTTGGTAAGATTTAGAGTTCAAATAACAATTGTTAAAAAAAATTCCAAACTGTTGTTATAATAATGGGTTTTAATTATTTATTGTAAATAGGTTAACACTTAATATTTGACTTTATTATAGATTGTACAAAAAAATACATAGTATAAACATTCAGGTTTTTTAAAAAACGATTTAAAGAGCACATTCCAACAGCGGCACAGTCGGCTAACCCAGAAAAAGTCGAATCGAAATTTACAGAACATTTAATTGAGGCCGATCACAAATATTCCGTCATTGAAAAATCATTAACAATATTGCATCATTGCAAAAAGGGGGAATTAATGAATGCACTAGAATAGTTCGAAATATATAAACATGATATTAGTTCATTGTTGAACGAGAAACTAAAATTTGACTCTAATATAATCTATGACACAATAATATATAGTTTAGATAAGAATCCCCCCCACCTACCTCCACAGGTTAGACAAAATGTACGGTACGCATCTTGACATTAGGCCTACTACACGGGACAGAAAAATATGCACAGTGAAAGTTATGTGTTAGGTGTTGTGTTTTGTGTATATGTATATCTTTTTTATGTATTTTAAATATTGACAACGGGAACTACACAGCAATCCTGATGATGGTTGAATAACCGAAACGGCCGTAGTAAAGAAAAAGGAAAATTAGACTATTGTTACGGTAAGTCGTAATATTATTGTTAACAATTTGTATTTCTAACCTTTTGGTTTTTTTTTTTTTTTTTTTTTTTTTTGATTTTTTTTTTTAACCTTTTGGTTTTTTTTTTTTTTTTTTTTTTGTTAGGTTGATTGTGTAGACCTGGCCTTACTGGTTCTTTTAACCTTTATTATAATTGCTGTTATAAAATGTACGAAATAATTTGATTTGAACATTTAACATTATCTCTATCATCTTAGTTTTGAGGTTATTATTAATCGTACACCTTTATTATAAACTAGCTGACCCGTACGGCGTTGCCGTGGTGGTTGGTATTTTCAGTCCTTTTAACGTAATTGTTTTCTTTTTAAGTGTTCAGTCAGTGAGTGGTATTTGGCTTTTATATATATATATATAGATCTTAAATAATAAAAGCACTATTGTCATAATAATAAAAGATCTGAAATTATGATTTTAGTAACTTTGATCCCCCCCAAACCCCTCCTAAAATTTCGAAATTTTTCATACCCTTTCTTAGTGAGCACCTATGGCCCTAGAGGAAGCTACATACCAAATTTCATTCTAATCTGTTCGCTAATTTTGGAGAAATCTTGATTTAGTAGGGCCTAATTTTTATCCCCCAAAACTCCCTAAAATTTCCAAAATTTCGAATTTTTCAAACCCTTTCTTAGCGAGCGCCTATGGCCCTAAAGGAAGCTACATACCAAATTTCATTAAAATTTGTTCGGTAATTTTGGAGAAATCATGCTTTAGTCATTTTTAACCCCCTAAAATTTCCAATTTTTTTAAACCATTTCTTAGCGAGCGCCTATGGCCCCAGAGGAAGCTACATACCAAATTTCATTCCAATATGTTCGATGGTTTTGAAGAAATCGTGATTTAATAACCTTGATCTCCCCAAACCTCCCTTAAATTTTCGTATGTTTTCAAACCCTTTCTTAGTAAGCACCTATATCCCTAGAGGAAGCTACATACCAAATCTCATTCCAATCCGTTCATTAGTTTTGAAGAAATCGTTTTTTTACTAACTTTGATCCCCCCAAACCCCCCTAAAATTTCGAATTTTTTCTAACCCTTTCTTAGTGAGCAACTATGGCCCTAGAGGAAGCTACATACCAAATTTCATTTCAATCCGTTCGGTAGTTTTTGAGAAATCGTGATGAGTGAGTGAATGGTATATCGCTTTTACATATAGCTGGCCCGATCTGGCTTAGCACGGATCGCCAAATCACAGTTAAATGTATATTAACAAAAAATATATTATATCAATAAATATATTACAATATGTATTTCTTATGGGGATTTTTAGTAACTTTAAACCCCCCGAAATCTCCCCTAAAATTTAGATTTAAAAAAAAAACTCTTTCTTAGCGAGCACCTAGGGCCCTAGAGGAAGCTACATAATAAATTTCATTCTAATCCGTTCGGAGTTTTTTTTTTAGTAACTTTGACCCCCCCAAACACCCTAAAATTTATAATTTTTAGAACCATTTCTTAGCGAGTACCTATTGTTCTAAAGGAAGCTACATACCAAAATTTCATTCCAATCCATTAGATGGTTTTTGTGGTAACTTTAACCCCCAAACTTCCCCTAAAATGTAGAATTTTTAAAAAAAAACTTTCATAGAGAGCACCTATGGCCCTAGGGGAAGCCACATACCAAATTTCATTCTAATCCGTTCGATGGTTTTAGAGAAATTGTGATTTTGTAACTTTGACCCCCCAAACGCCCCTAAAATTTCTAATTTTTTTAAACCCTTTCTTAGCGAGCATCTAGGGCCCTAGAGGAAGCTACATAATAAATTTCATTCCAATCCGTTCGGTGTTTCTTTTTAGTAACTTTGACCCCCCAAACCCACTAAAATTTCTAATTTTTTAGAACCCTTTCTTAGCGAGTACCTAGGGTTATAGAGGAAGCTACATACCAAATTTCATTCCAATATGTTCGATGGTTTTTTGTGGTAATTTTGACCCCCCCAAACCTCCCCTGAAATGTAGAATTAAAAAAAAACTTTCATAGCGAGCACCTATGGCCCTAGGGGAAGCTACATCCCAAATTTCATTACAATCCGTTCGATGGTTTTTTGTAGTAACTTTGACCCCCAAACCTCCCCTAAAAGTTCGAATTTTTAAAAAAAAACTTTCATAGCGAGCACCTAAGGCCCTAGGGGAAGCCACATACCAAATTTAGATAGGTTTTGATAAATCGTGATTTAGTAACTTTGACGCCCCAAAACCACCCCTAAAATTTCGAATTTTAGGAAACCCTTTCTTAGTACGCGTCTAGAGCCTATAAAGAGTATTAGTGCCAAATTTCATGTTTGTAGGCCTCGTGGTTTTGGAGAAACTGTGATGAGTCAGTGAGTCAATGATTCAATGGTATTTGGCTTTTATAAGTATATATAGATAAAACATAAGATATGTTTTTGAAGGTTCCATCGAAGGTCTCCCCTAGTAATATAATATATTGATAATTGTTATTAATATAGCCTAGTATGAAAACCAGTTTGTAGGCAAATTGTAGGAAATTAATTGGAAACATTTTTCTGGTATTTCGGTAAGTACAGTATATGTTTAAGTCGAATACAGTTTTCTGATTTCTATAAGCTGCTCTCACAGTAAAATGTCTGTTTTAAGTTCTCATAATTTATATTTGGCATAGATTTTACACATTTTGAAATAAAACAATTGTATAATTTCAGAGTAACTAACTTTATCGAAATTTGTTTACACCTTATATTACCTTCATATAATTCAAATATCTAAGGTTTAAAATATAGTTGGATATAACTACGAATCTTTTAACTTGGACTGTTTTTTTTTAAATTAACTGAAAATGATGTTAAAATAATTGTAGGATACAAGTTAAACTATTTATTTTATACATTATTTTAATAAATAACATAATTTTTCTAAGACATACTATTTTACAAAATGCATCATATATATTCAAAAATATACACCTACTACAATGAATCTACACAGCTACAAATTTGTTTATCTTGAGTACGTTACTGTTTGGTTAGGTGGAAACTATTCAAATGGAAATCATGTATGGTAACTTAACTAAATTGCTATTTGTTTCATGAAGTGTTCAGGTTTCAAGTATCTTCAAATTACAATACTGTGTTATTTGAGATAATTGTTTTGACTAGCTGAGTATTACAGTTAACTATAATAGTTGTTTTAATGTCCGAAAATGTATAGTATTTGAATTAACAATGTTATTTAAATAAATAGATTAGGTTTGGAGGATAGTGTTTTATTTAGGTAATTTTTAAATGTATATTTAATTTTGACCCTACATAACTTTCCATCAACGGATTTATAAATTTGTAAACAAATTTGCACAGCAATTTGAATACTCTGGATTTGTAACAATATTTCTTTCAGTTTGACAACCTAACAAAATTAGCAATACAAATTTAACTAAAACTTCTCCCAACCCTCAATTTAGCCAATCGTCTGATTTATTTATTAATATTAAAATAAAATACTATTTAAGTCAACAGTTCGAATTAGCTTCTAATAATTGTTACTAATTTGATAACATTTTTCCTTCTTATCAGATCTAATGAGGTATATACTTAGTTGAGTTAATCTTTTGTATCAATAAATTATTTCCATATAATCCTGATTTACAGAGTTATTTATTAGTTTTTTCTATTAGTCTATATAAATTTAAGAAATGATCATAAATAATATACTGTTTCTTGAAAAAATATTACATACCAATGATTGGAAACTCGTGGAATATAAAATTGGGTTACATGTGTTGCATGCAGTCGCATGCCAATGTTGTTGCTTTTATTGCCGAAAATACACAGCTATTAAGCAACAGCGTCGATACTAGTTTAAAGTATATGCGATCATAATTGTTATATTATAATAGTCCAACTCTATTTGACTTCATTATAAAATGTTGCTTTGCATAACTTTTACATAATTTCATTGGTAGAATCAATGAAGCATTAGTGTTATAATAAATAATTATTTAAACTACTTTTGCACATTTAGTAACAAAAGCAGTACATTGTATGTACTAATATATCAAACTCTTTGAAAGCGTAGTTACAAATTGCACTTGTAAGTGATAAAATAATTTAGTTAAATGTCCTAATAAGTTTTTAGTATTAAAAAAATATGATATAATTTAAAACATTTCTTACATGTAATTATATTTAAATAATTACCACTATAGTTATGAAAAATCACAACTAGATTCTTATAAACAAAATTTATCTATTTTTATAAATATCCAAACTATATTTAAGCAAAACCTTAGTTATGTATGAAGCTCGAATAAAATACAACTTGATCTATAATATATTTAGGATGTTTTTCTACTTGGTACTATGATAGCGTCCTTAGAATTTAAACTATATATATTTTACAATCACTTTCTATATTTAAATTATTTAGTTGCATTAATAAACGAATATGACAATTAAATAATGATACCGGTAACCATCACATAAGCAAATACATATAATAAATAAAATTATTTTATATGGTTTTAATTCAACCTCGTCATTACTTTAAATGAACATAGTTACTTGAGGTCAGTAAATTAAATTAAACATCTCTGATAAAATAAAATAAATTACAATAATAAAAATATTGTGTCAAGTAAAATATATAACTCCACAAATTATGTTCTATGCAAATAATGCAAATATAATTCAAATACTTATATCATTTTTTTAAATTAAATATAAAAATTTATATTTTTGTTTAGTAAAAAGTGTCATGGTATTTATGAAAAGGCATTATTAGTCAGTGAAAAAACGATGACGATACTTATAAAACAAGAATTACGTACTAATACATGTAATTTTCTTTTATGCTACCCCATTTAGACTCGGTAAAGCTTTTATTTGGTTGTTAACTTATTACTTTCTTCATAACAATAGAATCTCTATAATAATAATTTTAAACATTTTAATAAATAATACATTGAAAGCAACACAAACAAATGTTTGGGAAATCCTAGAAAAATACTAAAAACTTCATTTTTTTATAAATACCTGTTAATAAAAAGTAAAAAAAACTTAAACTTTTAAGTTTAAACTTAAGCTCTTAAAATTCTCAAAATTTTAATGTTTAAGTGGATATTTTAAAATATAGCCTAATATATTACCAATTATATTTTCTATTGTTCACAAAATAATCAACAATATACTTTTGTTTTCCTAAATATTTTCCAAGTACAACGAATGCAATAACCATTCATTATTGTGCACTAATATTAACTATATTGTTTATATCCAGCCTTTGTAAATTTTTATTTTAATTGTTACGTTAAATAAAGTTTACGGTATTGATGTGAGTTTTGTGCTCGCAACTATTATATCTTTTTGGTATGAAAGTTTTAATACTTACACTCTTTTTTAATGTTATAGCTCTGATTCTATCTAAGAACAAACCTAGTACAATTTTATATTCGGATAATAGTTATATCTATGATTTTTGTTTATCTTAAAACAATTATTCAGCCACCATTGTTAAAATTTGCTGAAATATAGTATATTTTAACTGCAACATGTTTCAGCTTTTACACTCTTGAAGACTATTTTTTTGATAAATTTTAATTTTGAAAGTTTTGAAGCCGGGTTGGTTTTAGAATAAAAAATAAAATAACAAAAAATATCTAATGCCATTACTTGTTTGTTCAACAGAATTCCTTTATTTACACTTCACAAACAACTAAATTTAAATTACACAGCAAAATAAACTAGGGTACCTAAACTTACATAAATTTAGGATACCTGAATAAATAAATCATACTATTAAATTTTATGAAAACCAATTTATTTAGTAGAAAGGTTATTTACGAGGTACGATTCTACAACAAATAACTTCCGTTTCTATTTTTATCCTTCCGTCAGTCCGAGTCAAGGAGAAGGAAATTACGACATTTTGAGATCGCTGTTGGTTGTGTACTCTTTGATGTAATTGTTTATAATGTCGGCGTTGATATAAAATCCCGCCGCCTGTGAAATGAGATTTGTGATTCGTTTTCTGATTGGAAAGAAGATTAAACCATGAGTGATTCAATGGTGAGAAGATGGGTCCGACGGTTAAATGAAGGACGTAAACAAGTGTACGATAAAGAACAAAGTGGACGTCCATCTTTGATTGCTGATGATCTGGTTCGTGCAGTTGGCAACGATTAAGGAAAACCGTATGTTTATAGTTAATACTCTTGCTACAAAATTTTGTCAAATTTCCATAGAAAACTTAAAACTAAAGGATAAAATTACTCAAACTGTAATCCATTCACAGTGGCACACAGGTAACAGCGCTCAAAAAATGATTCGTACGCTTTTAAAAAGAAATCATGTGGGATCCGTAGAAGTTCCTCTTCAATTGCGTGTTTTAAATGCTCATCATTGTTGAAGCTGTTGAACAAACATGTTCCTTTAGGTAACCCCATAAAAATAAGACACACACAGTTAAATCTGGAGATCGGTTGGCCAATCCAAAAAATTCCACGACCAATCTAACACCCATTAAGGCCGCCGTTTAGTAAGCCCTTGATAGGATTTGCGAAATGAGGTGAAGCACTATCTTGTTTGAATATTGCTTGGTTCATTTATGGAACCATAAAATGAGGCAAGACATTTTATTTGAAACTTGGGCGTACCTAATTCCAGACAATGTACTGTCCTAAATGTTGTAAGATAATACCCCGTTTACTCTCACATCCTCCCAAACAATAATGTATTTTGATTGACTAGAGTCTCTTCAATAATATGTGGATTGTTGGTGTTGTAATAATTACAATTATGCCTATTCACTACACCATTGCGGTAGAAATCTACTCCTGTGAGAAAACAATTCGAGCATGCCAATCAGGATTTAACTCATGATACTCAATTGTACGGGAACAAAATTCCACTCTTCGGTCCGGATCATCCTCAAATAAGTTATGGACTAGATGACTTTTGAAAAATTTTCTGTTATTTTTTTTTATAATTCTCTGCACAAAAGACTTTGGAATACTAGTTTCAAATTCATCCTTCCTTAATGATTTAGGCTTACCAGGGAGCGGAGCATTGATGCACATACCAGAACTTCTCTTTCCTCTCTAGATCTTTTCGAGTACTTTTTTTGCAACATGACCAGTTTTTGACAAAAGATTTTTCAATTTAGTTATTGTTGGATTTCTAGGTGGTTTAACTAATGGGTAGGCAACCTGTAATTGCTGCATCTGTAACTTTACAAAAAAGCAATAGCCCACGCACAACACTTTTTATTTTGTTCAACAGTAAGAGCCATTTTGCAAACCTCAAACTCATTACAGTGCACTAGAGAAAGTTAGTTTATGTTTTTTATCCATGAAGCAATATTGTTCTATCAAACAGCTGTTCAACAATGAACGTTAGAATTGTAAAGCAGTAAAAAATCTGGTGCTAACTCAAGAAAATTATTTTTTTAGGTAAACAAATTAATACATTTTTTTCACATAACATTTTTAAAGTCTCTTTTGTAAGGTGTGTAAAGTTTCAAAAAGATCTATGCATAAATGGGTAAACTTTTAAACCCCTTCATGGGACACCCGGTATATCTTGATATGGTAACTTGTAGTCATCGATGTTATTGTAAACCAACAAAATTAAGAAAGCAGTCGTGAGACTACCTACATAACTGAAAACTCTCATGAATATGAATCGATGGTTATATTGGTTTAATTCGAAATTTGAACATTATGTTTATCTTGTCCCACTTACAATTGAAATATAAAAATTATATAATAAAGTTTGTTTGTATTTAAAAAAATCTTTAAAAATTACAATTTTAAGATCGACCTATAGTGAACGAATACTGGATTCTTGAAAACCTTCGAGAAAGGTTTAGTTAATAACAAAATTTTAATATCTGTTTGTTAAATATTAAAGTTAAGGAGATAATTTGTATTAAAGTTCAAACAAATATTCTAGGTTATGCCTATATTGAACAAACACACTTTTTTTGTGCATTTGCATTCATTACCATAGCAGACATGTTATGAAATTTAGATATTTTAATAAAATGAATGAGCATTATTAGACTTTTGAGGTATTACCAAGTAAACTAATTTAACACAACTTAGAAAATTTGGAAGTTCAATGTCCATTTTAGAGGCTTTACCAAGTAAATTATTTTAACACAACTTAGGAAATGAGGAAGCAAAATTTTAATTTCATCGGTAGCGTGAAGTGACTAAATCGATACAGATAAAGAGGTAAAGATTTTGAATTGACAACCGATTATTTTTATTTTGTCGATTTCTCTTCTCTAACGATCAGCTGTTATATTAAACTTTTGGTTCATACTTACTTGTACTGTACGTGATAAAACCAATGAAGAAGAAGAAATCATCCACTAAATAAAAACGATCAGAGTCTCACTTTTATCGTTTAGCTCATATTGTGTTAGTATATTTTACCTCATCCTAAAAGTGCTCGTTGAGTCTAAAGAAGTTTTAAATAAATGGTGGCAAAATTGTTTTAAAGAATGTAAACTTAAACTATTTAAAATTCAGTAGTGGTGAAACAAACAGCAACTCTTCTGCATTCGGTCGCCCAGGTATCAAAAATTGGAAACTCATCTTAAAACCCTGTAATTGGCAGACTGCACTTTGGGACCCTTTCTCGGGCGTAGAACGCAACAAACTCGAACAATAGCGAGAATTTACATAAATTTGCATATTCCGTTATTTAATACACTTAAAATCATCCAATCGTAATACAATTGGAACCGTTGAAAAGCTAATCAATTAAAATGTATTTTTGTATTCAAAACTCTTTTGTAAAACATATATTTACATACGTAATCATCATTTTAAAATATGCAGATCGGGTTGCAGCTGTTTCCGTGCGCGAATATGCATACAATTGTACTGTTATTTCCCACATGTCCAAGACCATCTACAGAAGTATTTCTTTCATGATTATAAAAATACCATTGGATTCGTCAAGATTTTATCTTTCTAGTACTGCCTTCCAATCAGATGTCACTATTTTACGCGATTTTTGACGACGATTTCTGTAAACCTTGCGATTGGTCAGTTTTTCAACCAATGAAATAGCCTATTTGTTAACCGAGATAACGCCCACTATATCACAGTTTTGACAGATTTCTGTACACCATTTTGTAGAGAACAGTTTGACCTTTCTAACGGTGGGAATTGAACTAGAATAACCAGTTTTTTGTTTGTCCAGATAGCAAAGCAAAGTACATAATTATTGCAGTCTGGTGAGACCGTCTTGCGCGTGGGTTCCCACGTTATTCATATGACCCTTCCTGCCCGTAATATATAGTCGGGGAAGTTTTATTAGATTGATATATTTTTGTTATTCAAATAAAGATAACTCAAAAAATTTTGTGAACTAAGGAAAGACAAGTGTACCATTATTTTCTTTGATTTTTCCTATGCACTTTGTTATAATAATATTTCATTTCTGGGCAAAGCATATATTAGTAAATTACGTTTCAAACTACTCCTAGTTTTGCTAGCAGTCGTGTATTTGAAACATAAAAACTGTTTTTTTTTCTTCAAAATGAGAAATTTGAAATTGATAAATGTTTTTATACAGTTCTATTTAGAACTAAAAATTACGAATCTTTTTTACGCTTACGAAAAAATTACAAAAAATTTTTTACTACTTGTTATTTAGGTCTAAAGTTTGTACCAGTTATCCCTTTGATCTTATTTGGGAATCCCTAGTCAGCGTGTTTTTGCACCGACTTGGTAAATTAATGGAAGTCGTGACTGGAACTGTCGATGCAAAATGGACGATACCCAGATACCCAGAGCAATTAATTGTTCATCAACCCTAAATGAACCGATTGCCTTAAGCCGTACCCTGCAAATCCGATTCTGCCAGCCTTTAACAAGCACTTAATTAATTTATATAAATCTTAACTATTACACTTTAGCCTAATCTAAATCACTAGTCACCATTGGTACACGATAGGGTTCCAACCGAAACGAAATTGTTACCGCTTATTATTCATTACGAGTGCGCGATTTGTTATAATATCAACTTACGCGATTACCGATTATAATATAATTTAATAGGATTGCTTATGGCATATTGACAACGGATTACAATGAGTGTAGAACTTGTCACCGACGGACGTTGGACCTGCAGCTCTCGTCTAGTTTGTTGGTCGCCGGCTAGCACTACACTGGTTTCTGATTGTAGGTCAAACCACAAGGTCGGTTCGGACGCGCATGCGCGCAACTAGTCTAGCTTTAGGCAACAGGAGTTACGGTAACTCGTTGCAAGTTGAACTTTTTCCTTTCTTTACTGAACATTTTTTACTTTGAAGTTATTGTACAAATTATATCTGCTAGGATCCATGAAATAAGTTTTAATACAATTTTCTGCCAATCCTAACGTAACACTTAGGAGTACTGAAATAGGTCTCGATAATGGAGGAACTCCGAAACGCGTCGACAAACTTAAGTGAAAGTGTTACGTTAGGATTGGCAGAAAATGTACTAAAACTTATTTTTTACTTTCTAAGGTAATAACTTTTACAATTTTAAAAGAAACAAATTTTTAGTGGCATATTTGAATTTTTTGAAGTTTTTTCTACAAAAAAGCTATAGAACACCTTTGAATTGTTGTTCATTTACATTTTTTTAGAATGTTTTAAAAAATGATTGCAAAACGCTAAATACCGGCTTTTTAATTTACGCAATAGCACTGCCAAATGCAGGGTTAAAAAAAAATGTTCTTCTTTTCAACTTTTATACTTATAGAGTTTTGTTATATTTAATTCTAAAACAAATGGATTTATAATTAATTATAAAAAAAGAAGAATACATAATTACACCCACATTGTAAAAAAAAACATAATCTGTAATAAAATTTTAATTTTTGGTAATAGACATTATTTTCTGATCTTATGTTTTTACAGTTCATTTATTTATGTGTAATATCTTATTGAATTTATAAATACCCTTGTATTTTATTTGTAAATGTAAGTACAAGATTTTGAACAACATTTGACAAAGCAAGAAGAGGATATTACATGTGCACTATTGTTTGATTTTCACCTTCCACTTTTCAATTAGTTTTATAACTACCTAGGAGTGATATATCTTCTTACATTTGTTGTTATATTTATTTTGTGTTCTTTAATTATACCTTCTAAAACGTAATATATTTAGTGTCACTAAAATAATGGCTATTTAAACAAGTAACAACTGAACATTACAACAATGATACAATGTTTTAGAAACAGAATGCTTTCACAATTAATTGTTTCTTTTTCCAATGGAGCCTAAACATTAATTGTGGGTATACATTCCCAGTTTAGACACACTCAAACAAACAATTTACGAGACTCGTAAATAAAGTCAGAACTGATTTCAACGTTTGAAACATTTTAATCAATCTAAACAATGATTGGTCTAACCAACACACAGGTCATAAACTGTGTCCACGGTTTAAATCAATACCACATTGTTTTCAGAGGTCGGCGTTTTAACTTGTTTAGGGTTTCAGACATTTAATATGAAAAAATTGGTGCATGAATAAATTGTATACCTTTACAATTCTGTAACTAAATAGTAAACATTATTTAAAATAGTATTAATATATATTCAAAATTGTCAATAAAGTAATATAGAATGCAAGTTGAAACAATAACAAGCACAAAAGTACAGCGATGAAAAACAATTTAATATAATAGGCTATGTATAAATCTTAGTTTATTTGAACTGTTTGATTTTCATCCTAATAGAATTCTTACTATTACGTAAGTACAAAAACACGAAAGAAATCAATAGTGTTCACAAATATTTATGTTGAATAAATTAACTTTTAGAGATGATGCTTTATGTATATCTAATGCAGAACATTTTCAAGGTTGTACCTTTCTTTAATACTTTTATAGGCTATATGTTCTTACTATAATTATAAATACATGTGTAAATATATAAATCACAATCTTTTCTTCTCCAAGGAACTAAAAAATATCACTTAATCAATTATAATTTCATTTTGGAATAGTTTTTCTTGTATGTTTCTAGTTTAATAGTATCTTTCATGCTTGACTATATATTTTTGTACTCTTTACATTATTATGTTTTGTCATTAATATAATCCGATATTTTCAAGCCCTTTTAATTAGTTCAAATATTTCATGGTCTACAAATAAGGCGATAATTGCAAGCAAGAAGTAATTTTGAGAGTCAATTCAGGCAGTTTTCCTCATGACGCCATAGACGTTTTACCTTCATTAAACTATCAATTGAGAAAAAACATTACCGTAAAAGAAACCCTGCAAAATTTGTCTATACTTTAACAGACGCAGGTGATTTGAAATGAGACACACACTTAAGAGCAAGTGCGATTATTTTTGTACGTAGCATAATAAATTTAAATTGATGTTAACTTGCGTTTATTTATATTTTTTTAAATCCAAATTCTTTTTTTCTACAGTATACTTTAGAGTATGATTTCAAAAATACAATTCAAAAGCTAAAGTATCTTGACGTGACATTGATTTTTGTAAATATTTTGTAAATGTTTGGTTGCATGAACCTTCACGATTTGCCAAAGTTTAATGCAACTTAAAATCTCATTTTATTCAAAATACGAAGATGGATAGTTAGTTAGATGAGGATGATGAAACTGAAGATGCTGTGCAGGAAGAATTAGACGTACAAAACACGCAAAGATAAAGAACACTATCTCTTTGGAACAGGAATAAATGCAAAGTTGAAAGGCTTAAAGGAGAAAAATGTAAACATTGCAATTTTCGGCTAGTATCAGTATTGGCAGAAGGACAACTTTGAATGTAGGAATAACTTTTTATTAAAAAATAATGGAAGTAATACCCTATTTTAAAGTTTAATAATAATCTCTATTAACTAATTGTATTCCATATAAACTTATGAGACTAACCTTTCTGCTTAGGCCTATTCAAATTTTGAATTAAGGAACAGCTATCACTAAGCTTTCGTTGTAGAATTTAATTCCTCTGTTCTTTTTGTAAATGCAAGAGGCTTAAATGCTTTGAACGTATCTTGGAGGATGGGGATACAGATGTATTCTAATGAGTTTATGATTTTCAATCTAAAAATGAGCAAGATTTATACATCCGATCCTTAATTGAAGCACATAATGTAAAATGCCGCCGTCCTCGAAAGTATAAATCTAGAAAGGTAGATAGCATGTTTACTTACTTTGGCATTTTCGGAAGTAAGATGACCGAGGTTTGTCACAAAACCTTTTTGTCTATCCATGCAACAACAGCCAATGAGTGAAAGGGCTGAGAAAATTTGCTCTAAAAGGCAAAACTGCAGAAGATAAACGGGGAAAGTCACAAAGTTGAGGATTTTGAGAAACCACATAAAAAGTTTAGCCACCAAAGAGTCTCTTTACTCCATAAAAAACAAACTGCATTTAGATGATAGACTGTCTGTTGATTATATTTAACGCCTAGTGATATACAAATATCCTGGCTTGAAGTGAAGTTACAAATAATTAAATTACATTTTTAATAGTAATTACAACTTATCGTTTGGCAGACCTCAAATTGATATTTACTCAACATGTGAAGAGGTACGGATAAAATAAAAATCCCACATCTTAGTGGTAATGTAAAAATATTATGGTCCACAAGAGAAAAGGCAAAAAGTTGTATATTGCTTTAACATGAAGCTGATGTCAAATATGAGCAGCATGTGTTATCTATCTGCATGTATTTTATCAACAGGTACCATTTCCATAAATTCCTATTCAGGATATATTTTAGTTAAAGCAATTGACACTTTTTTTGTATACACGATATCTAACGAAACACAGATGTGATATATATATATCTAGTATGAGGGAAAAGGCCCTAACGACCTCTGCAACTTTATAAATGACTCTTTGAAAGATTTGACACAAAGGTGTACTGCGAGATACGCCTGTTTTCAGATAATTGCTCCGGGCAGATCAAGAATCACTCACTTGCCAGATTTGTACTTTCTCTTACACAAAATATTCCTTTTGAAAAGGTCCAACTGTATTTCAGCGTAAGATGACACTCTTTCCTCCCTTGCGATAGGGATTTCACAACCATAAAGGAGCGACAGTGGAAATATGATATTCAATATGATGAAGAACAGTACGAAATTTAATTAAACAAAGCAGTAAACCAGGAAAACTTACAATAAAGGAAGTTGATAGGCCTACCTTAAAAATACTTTAATTTAATAACTGGTGGAAAACTTAAAGGATATAGTAGTTTCTGACAAAAGTCGCCACATACATTAACCTAAAGAAGCAAACGTACGCTTTGGCACGTAATCTTTTTGACAGATTTGATCACATTTTTTAAAAACAAAGGTCTTCCTTGTACTATTATCTGCACCAATACCATTGACAGCTTGGTAAAACACACCTTTAGAATTGCTCACAGCTTTCAAGAAGAAGCTCAGGTTCCACAGCAACTAGCCTACCCTGATAGGAAAGCACCCATGATCGCAGATTATGTTAAGCTTCTACTTTATATTCCTGACATGTATAGAGACTTTTATAAAGACGTCCAGTATGACTAATTTTCAACATTTTTGAAGTTTACAACAGACTTCTTTCAAAGTTTTGTATAATTTCACTTATCATATTTTAAAAGATTCTATTTTTTATTAGCAAGATATGATACTTTTATTGATACCCATTTCTTGAAAACCGATTGGGAAAGAATTTTAAAAGTTTTGAAAATTCAAACATATCCATAAAGGAAGAAAATGAATTTTGTGGAAAAACAGCTTCAGTTGGGGAGAATGTTTTTAGACTTGTGCAAAGTTATGCAGTATTATGAATTTTTTTATTATGTACCAAGTCACGGGACTATAGAAGGTAACATATTTGTTTCGTTATTAATTGGCAGTATAATATACTAATTGGGCACAATTTTATGTAAGTTGTGTTTTTGTGACTGAAGCCTTTTCTGTATGGACCTATTAATTTAGGATATGAAATTATTGTACGTTTATGGATGCTAAAATGGGGTTTTATCAATAGTAAGTAAAATATTGTATTATAGCTGGTTAATACTGACATTTATTTTTATTCATCAGTATAAGCATTATGCATATGGAGTATACATTTTAATATCATGACATGATTTTAAGCTATAATATTATTTATTACTTATCATCAAATTATGAATAACAAAATATCCTAGTATTTACGTTTTTAATGGAGGTCGGTAATTGATCCGACAAAAATAATAACAATCTATTTAATTAAAAATCGTGATACCCACTGTTTAGTGAATTTTAAATGTAATAAAGAGAAAACGCTTACGCAGAGTCATGTACACAGTTGACCTATCATCAATATTGTTACAACACTTTATAAACGACAATAATCTATATTACTTGTTTGTTAGTTTTTGCTATTTTAATAAGTTAATAACATTTTGTTTTTATTTAATGATTCATTTATAATAACTATTTAGAACAGGGTATAGTAATAATAACCAGATGTATAAGACTATAATGCTTGCATACACTATAAAATAATACGCTGTGTTGGTGTAACCCTAAATGTGGACAAACAGCCAAAACTAGGATATAGTTACAACGACCAGATGGTAATAAAACTGCACTTGACAATCCTCGGAAATATAATTTATAAAAATTAGGTTGCTTATTTAACATTAATATCACACTCATTGATATACTGCGGTATCTTGTATGGATACAAATGTTAAACTGTCTTGTTCCATCTTGCAAAACTACGTCACCTCAAAACTCACACATCTTAAATTACGTTCACGTTTATACACACGTGAGGTAAAAAATAGTTTTTAGTGAAACAGTTCAGCAGAGCTACTTTACATATTGCGGCTTCAAAAGTGGATTGCGGATACAACGCTTCAGGAAGTATGTTTTCCTGCAAGAAACTTTTCACTGAATAATAACTGGTTGTAACTTTCCCATCAAATATACTGAACTCTCTTTTCCCTTTTTGTTGATTTTTACCTGGGATCAAGACAACCCTATTTCACAATATAAACATGGATCTGCGGTGCTTACGTTTTCGTCTGTCTGTATGCGTTTTTACAAAATAATTGGTATTTAGATAACGGTTCGTCCAATTGAGTTCAAACTTGATTTAAAGTTATACTTAACAAAAATTTATTTTAATTAAAATAAATTATTCCATTGAATGCGTTTTAAAATGGAGACTTTTGAATATTTCAAACCTAAATTACCCAAAAACCGTACATTTTAATGAATAATATAATCAAATATTTTTGAAGCCCTTTAAATTAACTATCCGATGGTGTTATTAAAATGTATGGTTTTGGGGTAATTAAGTTTTGAAATTTTCAAAATGTCGACATTTTAAAATAGCATAATTGGAAATAATCTTTAATTATTTTAGTTAAAATAGATCATTGTTAGGTATAACTTCATGTCAAGTTTGAACTCATTCTCTAGAAACCGTTCTATAGATATTAATAACCACTACGGACAGACAGAAGAAAAAGTCATCACCGAAGACCCATGTTTTATTGCGAAATATACTTTTCTCGATCCCAGGAACAAATTCACAAAATGGAACAATAGAATTCGGGAACACCACTATATTAAGGAAGTTTACAAATAAAAATGTAAGAAAGCATGAGCAATCCTTTATTTCCCATGTCGTGTTCACTAATTACTCCAACAGTAATACAAAATAGTTTATTAACACATCACAAAGAGTTGGACAATTTGAAAAAAGTCCTAAAAATTATGTTTCTCTGCTATGTAATAATTTGCCAGAATATATCGTAACAATACACGCATGAAGTAAATTAAAAATTGTATTAAATTAATTTATAATTTTCAGGAACTTTTTTAATTGTTAAATTTATGACGGGAGAATAGATCCATGTTTGACTTACTTAATTCTTGATATTAATTTGTTATTGTATTAGCATTTAAAATGTTTGATTATTACCCCATTTATAGCATGTTGTTCCTGTTGTATTTTAATATTGATATTTCTCATTGTTGTTTAATTTTCATTAATTTATAATGTTAATGACGTGTCTAAGCAAAGTGTTATTATGTAAAGGAATGCAATAAATTGAATTCAAAATTCACGATTACAAAGTGAAGAAACTAATTGTATCTTTGTTTATCATTTATCGTAAAGACCTACCAGTACCCATCTGCGTACAGGCAGTCACAATGGACAACGTCTTTAGCACAGATTTACGCCATCTTATTTTTGATGAGGTAATATGCACTGACTTTAGATGTGTGATAGTATAATGTATGATAAAATAGATAACAGTCTTTTATAGTATATAAGGAAATCAAATCATCTAAGAGCTTGAGAGTAGTGAGGCGCAGTGGAAGCCCGGGGGGGGGGGGGGTATGAGAGAGGACTCTTGGGGGAATTTTTTTTTTGTCGTTGTCATTCCAATTTCGGGCGCTAATTCGATGTGCCACTTTCTTAAAGTGGTATAAAATGTAATTTTTCAATTTCAATTTATTTATCCTTTTGACAAATTTTACATTCTGTATAGGACAAGTCAAGTACCAATTCACAGTAAATAATATAATATAGAGGCACCTAGTTATAAGCCTACATTACAACAATCAGTAAACATATATCACAATACAAATACTTTAGGAAACCACAACAGTTTAAAATTTATATATAAAAAAACATCTATAATTAGATCTACATAATTGTTCTGAAGTATATGAGATCAGCCATAAAATGCATTTCTCAATTAAAACAGAATAAATAAAACAACAAAGATATCCTACAAGTAAATTACAAAAATACATATTATTTTATTCTAAAATCCTTACTTAAATTTGAAGAAATTGAAATAAAGTATAAACACACAAACACTGTTAAAATGAAACAATACAATAACACAATGCACAAAAAAAATAAGAGATCACATCTATCACAAAAGAGTATCATGATGCAGAAACTCATCCACCGAGTAAAAGGATCCAGACAATAGAAATTGTCTAAGACTGTTTTTAAAAAATCCTGTAGTTTGGGGAATTTTGAATGCTTTTAGGAAGCTTATTCATGAACTATGCACCAGCTTGTGAGGGAAGTTTACTGTATAAATTTAACCTGTGCTGTCTGGCACGATACTCACAAGTTTGTCTGGTACTGTAGTTGTGTATATCCATATTTTGGACATGATCACACTTGAATTTAAAAAAAAGCAAAGCTTCAAGTATGTAAATACATGAAAGTGTAAGTACTTCATAATTCTTGAAATAGTTTTTACAACTTTGTCTTTTATGTAGCCCTGCGATAAGCCTTATGGCTCTTTTTTGCAAGACAAACACTCTTTACATGATTTGAACTGATGAGTTTCCCCAAATAAGAACTCCATAGTTCAAATAATGATACACTAGCCCATAATAGGCTGTTAAAAGTATCGATGTACCACAGTATGGCTTCAAACTTCTCAGTACAAATATACCTGAGCTAATTTTTGCACTGATATTGCTAATGTGGTCATTCCAGTTCAACTTGTTATCAATTAGAACACCCAAAAATGTTATTGATTGATGATTTTATGATTAATATGTGTGCCTAGTGTATTATACTACGTTAAACATGGACTCTTGTGGGACTCATCGTGCTGTTGTCGAGTATTCATATATGTCCTTATATGCCTGCAACTGGAATGCGTTTCTGTCTTGATTGGTTTCTCATATCGTTCTCCATTAATAAAAGTAAGGCATTTCAAGTAAGTTTTCAGCTCTGAGATGTACTATGTATATGGTTAAAAGGAATGGTGTATTTTAGCTTTTCTTGAATTTTTTCCTATGCCTAGATCTCTAGGTTTATGTTTCTTTAGTTGTTAGTTACTTGATAACTGGAGTTGATTTATATTTCCTAAACGTTGTGTATTGATTTTTTAACACACAAATGATGGCAAATGTCTGAATAACTAATAATAAATTATATTCTTATACAGCAATATCAAACGGCGGAATTTGGTGCATATCACAAAAAAAATGGAGGCGTCAATTTTAGCAACTCCATGCAAACAAATTTAGGCAATTTAGAACACATGGTACCAAAAGCAACCTATCAAACCATGTCAAGTGACCAAATACTGTTCTCTCTAAGTTTTTAACGTGGATACTGCGTTATATGTTTTTACTATGTACTAAATAAATTTTTAGGATCTAGTATAAGTACGGGTTATATGTTTTTAACGTACACTATAACACTGCGTTATATGTTACGCACTAGGTGGTCAGGTGACTAATCCAGCTTTCTAATTGGCACAATGGGTGTTGCCTAGCCGGTATCGTGACTAAATAGTTCCATTTCTATGCTTTTAACGTACACTATAACACTGCGTTATATGTTTTTACCATACACTATAAAATAGTTTGGGAGTTCGGTCGAGTTCATGTCGCAAATAGGTTGGATACTCTTGGTTAGATCAGGTTAGCTTAGGTTAATTTAAGTTTAGGTTAAGAAACCACAACCCCCACCCTACCCCACTTATACACTAAGACGGACAGTGGTCCAATAATATCCTGTACATTACAATTTATTTATGTGGTTCAATTATACACTTTAAAAAACAGTTACATATTACTTATTACATACAAAAAAGATCGTCGTCATATATAGTAACATGGCACAGCAAACGTAGTGTAAGTGCTGTAACCAAGATGTATATGATTTCCTAGTACACTATAACACATCGTTATATAATTTAATATACATTATATTATGATGGTTTGGATTGTAAGAATTTTCGAACACCCTGTACCTGCACATGAGTTACGTAACCAAAATTTACATAATTTCCTTGTAAACTTTAATACTTCGTTATATAATTTATTACACATTATATTATGAGAGTTCGGATTTTAAGAATTTTCGAACACTCTGTATCATATATCACAAATATTACAGCTAACAATGTTTTCACAATCTGCGGTTAACCATTGTGGTCCGCGGTAACCACACAATCACCTGCGGTTAACCACAATCAACCAAATCCTGCTATCTGATTGGCTTACGCTGTCACATAAGAGCCCATGTTATGCTATACTGCCAGTATCTCTACTGTGTACAAAGATAATGCACAGTTATTATTTATTACAATAATATTACTACTATACATTGTTTGTGTATATTTCACTAATATTGCACCGTAACATAAAGATTTATTAATTTATAATTCCATTGAATCCCGTTATAGTGTATAATTACAAATATATGTGTACTTTTATATTTTATTAGTATATCATTATATACGATCTCTTAAGTAATTTTGGTTCTTTAAAATGTAAGTTTTATTATGTAAATATTAATGAAGCTAGTATTAAGTGCACTTTGCACTAAGCCAACCTATTTGCATAATGCGTTAATGACTGCCTACATAATTAAGGTTAAGTTCCAAGTAACGTTATTATTTGTATGGTAGCTGAAGTAATTCCTAGAAAATGTATAAAATGTAAACAAATTAATAAACTATTATTTTAAATTAATTTCAAGTTTATCATTATATAAGGAAGTTATTTACTTGAAATTCGAAAATATTTAATTACATATAGTTTAACGTTTAGTAAGAACGTTTCGCTGTTGTATTAAAAAAGTAATTAAAATTAAGATTTTTTTAATTTTCAAAATATAATTAAATACCAAAGGGTGATTTTAAAATAAGTTAATATAAAATTTATTTTGAAGAATTAACTGTGTTTTATAATTTATGGTAAAAAATATTATTATTTTATTACTAATTATATGTTGTTGTTTTAAAACAACTTAAGTGATTTACTAAAATCAAGTTGTACGACTAATATATGTATACTATTGTTTGACATTAAAAAAGTAAAATTACATTTACTATTGATTTACTGATTTCCGTAACTCGTGAAAATAACATTTTTTTACTGTGCCTATCGTAACGAGACTATTGTAAAAAATCTTCACGAGAGTAATAACTGAGTGTTTTAGTTTGGTTTGAAACAGAAAACAAATTATTAATATTAATGTAAATTTGCATTCAAATCTGCAAACCATCAAAGAGCTTTGAAACTACTAATATTGTCATATAGCATGTCGTAAAAATCATTTACGAAATGTAACCCGGAAAATTGCCGATCACAATTCAGGCAGTACGTATAGGCCTACAGATAGTGCCAAGTAGCGTGAAGCGTCACTTGAGCATGCCCTATAACGTCTTACCATCTCGACTGTGGTCTTTAGTACAGTCACCACCAAAAAGTGTTGATGTACAATCAACACGACTACATAGCAGACATTAGGTAGGGCAGGCGGCTCTGACTATACTCCGCCGCCAGAGGGGAAATGTCGTGGGAGCCGGCGTAGGAGACTTGCACACCCCCTCTTCGCGCTCCATCCTAATTGGCGCTATCTGTACCTTAAAATCTAAATACTTGCTACAAAAATCGTTTTACTACAATTTGGTTTTTATAATTTTAAATTACTACTATTATTGTTTTCTTATATATTCATCATTATTTATAGTGACATTTCTTAAACTTTGGATACTTACTTTTTTTATCACAAAATACTTTTACAAATGATAAATTTATATCCTGCAGGTTGTCCAAAAATATACAATATTTAGAGTATTTGTAGTAAAATTCTCCTCTGCTTTAAGTCACAAAATAAAAACACTCATCATGAGTCTTTATTGTTGTTATATAAATAATTCCAAACATTTACTTCAAGAAAACGAGAAAAGAACTTTTTGTAATTGTAAGAGTTCAGCTAAGCCTTTGTGTTACAGGCATTGATGTTCTACAATCATTGAAATTTTTTAAGTTAAATTCAGAAATACGTCGCCGGCTGCAATACACATAATTTAGACTTGTTAAAATATCGAAAAAGGCTCTGTTGTAACTCTTAAAGTAATTTCTTTATTATTTCTGTGTGAAGTATTTTCTATGCTTATAAGTAGAACAAATTATGTTTACTCTGAAATACAAAAGCTTTACATCAATTCCCTGTTTTAAAATTATAAATTGATTTAAATTTATAATGTGTTAGTTCACATTAACACTGGGTTTGAATAACTAGGTTTTTGTAGCCTTTAAAATACCTTTTCCAGTTTTCTTGTTCGTTTGGAGGAGCAATTATTTTTTACTTCCGGTTTTCTATTGCGTGTCTATAGCGAACTCGTAATTCAATTTGTTCTGCCGCACTGCAGAAAAAACATGTGATACGTCAGTGGCGCTTTGTTCTCCAACGATTGAAAGCAAAGTTAGAATCTCTGATTAGCTGACCTTATCTTAACTGAAGACAAAAATGATAATTTAAAACATACTAAATTGTTGAAGCGCGCACTACGAAACACTATAAAGCAATAGAGAAGGTTAAAGATGGTGTAAAAGCTGCAATGTGGTTAACTATTGAGAGGTGCTTGAATATATTTTAAGCTCAAATTTGTCCTATATAAAAAATGGGAAAATAAAACAGTGATGGCTCACATCATATAAATGCAATATAAGCTTGTATATGTAATAATTTTATTTCTTTGAAGAAATGAAAACTTTAGTTGAAAATATTCTAAGATAATACTTCAATAATATTACGTTTTATTATTACTTATGCTCTAGTAGAAGCAATTTATGAAAAATAACCTTTTATTTACATTCAAAGACCAAAGAACAATACACCCTGTAGATGCTAATCCATACCATTATAGTCTACTACAACAACAATTTCCCACTATTATTTTTGTTAATGTATTATAACAATTAATTTCCTACTAGTAAAATGCATCCTTGATAAGGGAACCTTGTACGCTAGCTACTCAACAAGACCTTTAGTTTTGAACAGTATAATGTTAGTGATTTTGCAAAGTTGTTTAACTGTTTACCTGAGGATGTGTTTATGTCCGAAACCCCGGCCATAGAATAAGAAGTGAGAAGAGAGAAGAATAAGGATGTACCAAATTAAGTTAAGACTTATTAGAATATTATAATTATTCTAGTATATTATTAAAAATATTTTATAAATACACTTTACTTATAATTTTAAAGAAAATCTTTTAATTAAGAAAGTTAGACTTTTAAATTATTTTACTACATAATTTACATTAAAACTATGGATGTATTATGAATAATAAAATTACTGAATAAATATTTAAAAACTGTATTATTATAAAACTTTCTACAAAGTTGCTGTTGCTACAATGAAATACTTATTTTGATCGGTTTTGTTTATAACTTCTAAAGCAATTAGTAAATTATTTTACCTTGGTATTGAAGGAAATTTATTCTTCGTTGTCCTTGCAGTACTTGCAATTCCTTTAGACAGCTCTGACATTAATTTAAGTGGATTAAATATACGTCATGTCTCATTAGACGAGTTTCTTCTTATAAAATGTCTAACAATGTCTAACTGCTTCGTAAATTCAGTTGTAAAACCTAAAATATGATTATTTTATTTGAGAAAGTTGCAGGATGTGCTACACGTTCTTGATGGAGATAATATGGCTATTTGTACACAATAATCTTATATGACACACATTTATCGCATAATTTACTAAAAAGTGAGTAGAAATTTATGAAATAACCAATTCTAAAATTACTCTACAGTTTCGTGGTAATTAAAAAAAACATAACAAATTAGTCATTTGTTTTACACAGGCAATTCGAATATATATTATATATTTATAAATGTAAAGAAATATATTAACGTTAATGATGGTTATGTAGCAAACTACTTACTTTAAAACTATTGTCATATCTCTATTCTACGAAAAAAATAAGTAATATACACAGACTCCATTACATCTACTTGACTGAGGTCGCAGACAGAGGATATTTTATTGTAGTTCTATGTTTAACAAACCACTGCACATATTTTTTGATTCAGCATTTAAAGTCAGTGCCTAAACGCATACCAACCAAATACTGGATACTGCAACGCATTTTAATAAATATGCTATTGGCATGACCAAAGAAGATTTGATGTTGGGCAAAACACACTCTTTAATTCTCAAGGGATGTTTTAAATAACAATTTTATACAAAGAAATAAAAACTATGTTCATCAATAAAGTATATTTATTAAAATATTTAAATATTTTTTTGAAATTGTATTTTTCAGTAACAAGAAGCTTTAATTTCTACTAGTACATGAATTTTACGAAGAGATGTACAAGGGAAAGCAGTAATTATGTTTTACAATATTACGAGTAACAATTTAAATAAAAAAACTATGACTGTTCTCTTTACTACCTAAACATTATATTATTTGTTGCGTTTTATTTCTAACCATTAACATATCTTTAGGCTTCAGCCAATGAAGATGTATCCCAGGGAAATCCCTTATTGTATGCAAATACTCTTGACTAAAGCAAGGCGCCCAGGGTACGATTTCTAAATTAGCATACATTTAAATGCATTAGTGGACTCTTCAGCTGTCACACAAACCCATCCTTAGAATACCAAGGCGCATTTACTTTGAAAGTGAATTTCTACATTTCTAACACTTTCAACGTATTTATTGTTTTTACTTGTAACATAGTAGTAATGTATATTCCAACAGCATATTATGTATATAACTTTTAATGAATATAATGATTACTGTCAAACATATAAACTAAATCATTTGTAACAAAATAATAAAACTGGAAACTGAAGTTCATAAATTGTAGAAACTTCATACTTAGAATAAATCAGTTTTTAAATAATAATAATACTAATAATGTAGCTAAAATTGTGTAGCACTCTAGACGTTAATCTGTGTTGGCAGTAAACCAACTTCGTTTCAAAAAAAAAAAAAAAAAAAAAAAGAGGACGAAAGCTCGATAAATAAACGACGGTTTGCCGTAATAAGTTTTACACTTTAACTTTCTCAATAACATATTTAATGCAAATTATTTAATAGACCACTAAAGTCCTATTAAGATTATCCTGGGTTTACCAGAATAAAAGATGGCGGGTTTAAAACATAGGAATATATTAAATTATGTTTTTTTTTAAAATTTTAAGACATTGTTTAGTGTTTTTGTTTCATTTATGAATATTTGCTATAACAGTTGTTTTATTATTTATTTTAATACAATTTAAAAAACATTACACTATGGAAATGGTCAAGTGAATTTTAGTAAATTATAGAATATAAAAAATACGAACGCCATATAATATGTTAAAAAAATGCATTTTACCAACAGAGTTTTTTCAGATTTTTACAACGATATATTTATGTATAAACATAACCAACTACTATAACATTATAATCCGTCTAAACATAATAAACGGTAGAACCGCAGTAGTTTTAGAAAATGAATTTCCGAAATGATCATAATTGATATGCAATCTCAATAGTAGTTTTACTATTACAAAATAGTGGATAAATTGATACTCGTAGTTTCGCAAGACTCTAACGGTAAACATATTAGTCTAAGATTTAATGAAATTAGTTTGGTTCAATCAACCAGTACAGTAAAAAAATATTTTCCAAAATAGGCCCTGGCTTGTGAATGTTTTTTTTAGCATCTATTGACAATCATAAAATGCAAAATACATGCCTTGGATTCATAGTTATTCATAGTATTATATGCTTTTATGACCCCTTGATTTGTAGAAACCCGTTTGTTTTTCAACTATTTATCGTAAAAAGGGTTGGTGTCACATAGGAGGAGCAGTAATAATTATAAGGAACAATAGATATTATATCTTTCGAGTAAAAAAACTCTATTTGTAACATACGGCCATGCATTTTTGTGGTGTGGAAGAAGAATTATCAAGGCATTGCTTGCGTTCCGCAATAATGCTTAGGTTATTATTGTTGGGAAAGGAACAAAATTCTAGTGCATGCAACGTTGATGGTCAAGATGGTGAAGATTATTATAATTATCTTTCCATAGCTTTTAATAAATGTGGCTTCCACTTAAATTTGTGAATAGTGAGTATCTTTAGTGCTTCTTTTAGGGATAATATTGAAACACCCAAGACTGATCTAATCTAACAATATTGTTAAAACTTTTCCCATATTTTTGCTTGTCCTCTTGTTTTAAAACAGGGTTTCAACTGAGCAGGTTTTCACCTTTGCCGTTTTTTGTAGGCTACAGTCCGACACTCCATTGGGTCAGGCATTGACCAATAAGGAAACTGACGATAAGCGATTCAAAAAAATAGCCTAACATTAGCGTAATTTTAGCCTGAGGACATTTGACATTAGTATGAGATATATATTACTATATCGATACCTCTCTCATATGATGATTTCTCAGATGCTGAAAGGCTACATGTTGTAGTCTTTCAGCATCTGAGAAATCAGATATTAATGGCCAACCTGTTCGATGTTTATTTTAAACATCGTCACTTCATCGAATAAAATAAATGATTTAGCTTATCCTTACTTTAAGCTTCGTATTAAATTCAAGGTCTTTGAAGTTGTTTTACAACAAAACATATTTGTAACGTTTTGCTTTACATTTTGTTAATTAACTTATTAGAGGAGAAACAAAAAGTAGTTGTACTCTAAACTCTACAGCATGTTCCTGAACCGTCACATTCTTGCATTATTGTAGTCAGCTGAAAGAAAAGTATTAACGACATTTCTTATTTTAAATATACTTTAAGTGATTAATTCCATGTGTATTGGATTTGTGTTTAGTTCCTACGTGTCCTATATTTTGAGTGTGTTTCTACTTCTACATAAAATGTGCTTAACTATCGTAGATGATAAATTTAAACAATTTCACACGTGATTAAATATCAATAGTTTATTAATACGAAAACAAAACATATCTGAAATGTCTCCTTATTGTTTACTCTTCTATTCTTATTTTATAAAAAAATTATTTAATACTCCATGTAATGGTTTAGAAACGTTGTAAGAAGTTTATTTTGCATACTGTAAATTAGAACCCTGACCCCAGGTGTTTCCTATCACGTTTTGTATTTTTGGTATAGAATGCTAAACACTGATTAACAAACTTGTTTTATTGCTACGAATAACTGAATTACTTTTAGTTCGATTTAGTTGCGCTATATGCTGCTGACCTCAATTTATTAAATAAATAAACACCAAAAACAGTAAATTAACTACCCATAAATGATAGTATAAAACGAAATTGATTGGTTTTTTTATGTGCTACAAACATTTTAAAATATTTATAAGTAAAAGAAAAATAATTTTCATAGTCTTGTAAAATTTGTTTTCATAAACAGAAATTTTCCGAATTAAAGTAGATTGGTTTGAAGGCCAGTGGCATTTCTAAAAAATGTAAAGGCTGTATATTAATGGTAAAATTTACACTATATAATTCTTAGTTCCTTATCATAATTCCTTATTCGCTTAATCCAATTTGTATTTCGCTTATCTAAATTGCATTTTAGATTTTTTGCAAGACTAAACATCTAGGCCTACGTATTACTCATTTCTACCATAACATCTTTCAAAAGCTTTTAATTCATATATGAGTGTCCCCAAATCTTCTTGTCTGGCGTATTTATGGGCCTTTTCTCCCTGTTCAGTTTTCTTACTACCACACAATGAATGAAATTTCCCTTTATTCTTAGGTTTTATTTCCATTTTAGAAGGTCTTAGTGCTTATTTAAATTTATGTGAAAGTTATTAGTTATGCTAAGTGCTGATTGTTAATTGCTATAGTTATTTGCTTTATTTATTTATTTAACTGGTAATTGTTCTGCCCTCAGTTGGCATAGTTTAATTCCCTCTATTTCTCGAGTCCACTTGGCTTGGTCTAGCTAATATACAATTTCTGACTTGTATATAATATTTTTGTTCCTATTGTTAGTTTCGTTTTCTTCGCAACTTTCTTCTCAGAATAGTTATCCGGCATCTGTTGAATTCTTCTCGTAGTTTCTTTTTTCATTTGAAACTCAAACGGATCAGCTCCATACTCCCAATCGCGTTAACGATCCTCCCGATATGTTTTCCGTTTACTTCCAAACCAAGTCTTAAAGTTTTTCCCTAAGGACTTTTTTATCTGCACTAACTATGCAGACGTACTATGCTGTGATCACGCTAACGCACAATCTGTAACCCAGTCAATGAAGGGAAAAAATATTCCTTTGTTGGAAGTAATTAGTGAAAAGCTGAAATTTTGTCAGATGTTACAATGATATCAGGGGAGTATTTACACAAAAGTCCCCGCCCTTCCCCCTCTTGTTTTCTCCCCTACCCCCCTAGCATTAAAATACACTTTTGAAAGATTTCTTTATTTTGTCAATATCTAAGAGATAAACAGCGATAGAGACATATTTATTTCGTTATTGTAATCCTTATAATATTATCTATCAAAAATGTCATAGAGTTTAAGCTATAAAATAATTATTTATAGTGTATTTTTAAATTTAATGTTCAAATTTTAACTTTTTTATTACAATAATTACATGTTTAGGTATGTTTTATTAATATGAGACAAGTTATAACAAAATTCCTCAAATAAAACTTTTAGGGTATTTTGAAATCTTTAAAATGATGTAAGTTTTATAAATGTTAAGTGCAGACAATTGACATAATCGGCCTAACAAAGGAAGACGGCGTGGTGCGCACGAGTCCTCGCGGGCCGTATCAGCGCGTTGGCATATCAGCGGTCAAAGTGCCGCAAAGGCCTATTGCTTGGACTTTTATTTGTATAGCTGTTCTAATTATGGTATTACGATTGTAAAATTGACGTAAACATTATTTTCCATTTTTATTCATTTTCCAGTATTTGTTATTGCATTGACACACGCACAATTTGATTTCTTTTAGCCAAGTCAACAAAGGGAAAAATAGGCCTTTGTTGGATATAATTAGTGAAAAGCTGAAATTTGTTTATAATACAATTAATTTTATTGTTAATGTTCTTTATATTAAGAGAACCAGTTTAGGTTCGGGGGATTATTCCTAACCCTAAGTTATTAGGGCCATTCCATTATCCACCACCTATGGACCCACCGTGTCCCGTACTGGTTAAAACCGGCACCGGCAGGCGTCAAGCAGCAGAACATGTTTTGTTTACTGTCGAAACACCATCACGGTCCACCCACCTACCACTCAAATTACTATTTACAATTTCTTAAAATTGTCTGGTATATATACAATACTGGCACATAAAAGTAGAGTGTTTTAGTTTTTATCACAGGAAAGCCCATTACAGTTCTACTTAAGTTATCATGGCTGAAAAATTAAGTTCTACTTTCCGACACCCACAATATTTAAGACAAGATTTCTTACTGCTGCAAGACACGAGGTGCAGAAGGTCATCAAGCGCAAAAGCCTTAGAACTTAGTAGTGTCGGTGTTGAATTTTTCCTGTAACCTCTAGTTAATTTCATTTTTTCCATCCTCCAACCCCAATCTGTAGCATCCATTCTGTTACCAAGCCATGTCTGCACTTGCAAACAAACCCTGAACAAATAATGATGATGAGCAGCTTTCTAAGTTGGGGGAAGCTTTGCGAGGTCGAAGTTTTACCTTAGATTAGATTTTTTTCAAGTTTTTTGAACATAAAGTAATGAGCTTCATTGAGGTTCGTGTGCTTTTTCAGTTAAGATAAAATCTTCCCCGTTTGTTTTTAGTTCTTCTTTGGAAGCATCTTGACGTATAGAAACACCGACGCTTGTGTTTAAGCTTCTTCTGACTTTTTTTTAAATGTCCAAAGATTTTATTTTTCCCAGACCAAAGAAAGAAGATGGTGTGTCCTAACCAGTTATTGCATAAGCAAACAGCATATGCTTCCTTTTGTCGTTCAACTTATGTATAATTTTGTAAATACTATAGTACACTTTTCCATGTAATCGTCCAGTTACCAGTTTGCAAAATTAAATTACTTGGTTCTCAGACCAAAGCGCTTCCAACAGTATTAATAAATCGGTGTATTAATAAATTGACAGTAAATAAAACATGTTCTGCTGCTTGACATCTGCCGGAGCCGGTTAGTACGGAACACGGCGGGTCCATAGGTAGTGGATAATGGAACGGCCCTAATAACTTAGGGTTAGAAATAATCCTTCGAACCTAAACTGACTCTCCTAATAAAAAAAACATTAACAATTGTATAAACAGAATTTCAGTTTTTCACCAATTACATAAAACAAAGACATATTTTTCCCTTTGTTGACTTGGCTAAAAGAAATCATATTTGTATGTTTATCAGTGTAATAATAAATAACTTAAAATAAAACAAAATAAATGTTTATGTCAATTTTACCATCATAATACCTACAATTAGACCAGCTATGCAAATAAAAGTCCAAACAATAGGCCGTTACTGCAGATTGACCGTTGATATGCAACGCGCTGATCCGGCCCGCGAGGACTCGTGTGCCCTGCGCCGTCTCCCTTTGTAAGGCCGATTATGTCACTGGTTGCACCTAACATTTATAAAACTTATATCATTTTAAAGGTTAAAAAATACCCTACAAGTTTTATTTGTGAAATTTTTTACAACTTTTCTCATATTAATAAAAAAATAGCTAAACTTGTAATTATTGAATTAAAAAAGTTAATATTTTAACTTTAAATTTAAAAATACACGGAAAATAATTATTCTATAGCTTAAACAATATGAACATTTTAGATAGAGAATATTATAAGGATTTCAATAACGAAGTAAATATGACTCTATCGCTGTTTATCTCTTAGATATTGACAATATAAAGAAGTCTTTCATAAGTGAATTTTAATGGGGGTAGGGGGGGAAGCAAGAGGGGGAGGGGCGGGGCTTTTCAGAAAATGTTCCTTATAGGCTATAGTCAACTAAGATACATGAAAAAATCTGCTTTTCACTAATTAGTTCCGACACAAACCTTTTATTGACTGGGATACTGTTTAACATTTAACGAGATACCCTCCAATAAATTTTATTATGTGTTTTGGGTCGTGTTATCGTGTGTGTTCAGTGTTGTTATGTAAGTGTTGAGTTCCTAAACCTGACAAACGTGGCTGTGAACAGGGGTGCCCAGAAGAGGGTGATATGGAGCTGAGAGCGCCATCAAAACAAATTTGGGGGGGGGGGGCATAATTTTGGGGGGATTTTTTAAACTATAAATAAATGTGTCAATTTGTGAATCACAATTGAAAATTTGTGTATGAATGGTATGATGACAATAGCAAAGGAATATTATTGGCAAATGTATTGTTATTATATTGTATAGGTAGTGCAGTAATTAATCTACCTATTTATAACTAAGGTATTTTTTGTTCATTGTCGCCATTGTCGGTACAATCTCTCGGTTTCAGTAGGATCTTGATATGGTCGTACCCAACCTCCCTTTACTTCCCGTTGCCTACCGCCGTGCGAACTTGGTGCGTTGAAAAGGGCGTTTAAATACAAATGTCAAGAAGTGTTATGTAATACGTTGCACCGCAATGACAAGGGGTTGGTGCATTGTAAAAAGAAATATTCTTACACGTTTAAAAACAATATTGACATTAAATATAAATTGATTGAATCGAAAGAAGGTGATGGTCCGTGGACACCGTACATTGAGACAAGACGATCAACCAATACCAAAAAACTCACGAAGAAAGGTAAATTAATTACTTCGGCTCGCATTAAAACGCCAAAGTATTGAAATTTTGCGAAAGTTTAAAACTTTTACCCCCATTTGTTATGACTTTTCTCGACGTTTTCGAGGTCTCTGAACACGATAAAGCAATTAATTAAAAAAATGTGTGTCTGTCTGTGGACACGATATATGCACTCACAGATATCGTAGAATACTTCTCTGATGGTGCCAAAATATTCATAATTTTATTGCGGAGAGTTGAAAAACTTTTGACAGCTACGTGACGTGCGTGACAAAAATGTCACATATTATTATTTGAGTATTTAAAAAAAAACCCAAGAAGTGTTTCATCTTTTCATCTCGTATTCATAATATTGGATTGCAGCTAAATATTTAATTGTGCGAATACTTGATAGTCCGGTGTTACACTTACACACTGTACTATAGTCCATTCCACCAGAACTGGCGCCTCATATTATAGGTTCATAATGAGTTTTGAAGTTTTTATTTGGTCAACAAACCATTCTTAATATAATTCATCTTTTCGTACGCCTACACCGAGGGCATTTAGAGTTTCTGTAACTTAATATTGCTGTTAAATTAGCATTTAACATTAATCATCCATGACAAGTAAACCAATTAAGAACTGTTAAAACCTTTAAGAAAGAGCCTATAAATAGAAACCCTCAAGGCCTGACAGCTAGCACGAAGATAACTTCAGGATCAGAAAAAAGGTAAACATTGTGCAACAATATGTATTGCAATAAAAATAAAAGCTTACTTTAGTAAGCTACTATTTAAACTTTGAAAACTAAATATTTTTTCTAATTATAGAAGAAGGTAAAATGGTGTGCAATATTTTGCATGGATGATTTTTTTAAAATTATACATTATTTTTAATTAGATTAATTATAGGTTATTGTATTAACGAATTTCAAGTTCTGAACCTTTACATAACGAATTTTTTATCGGGCTGACCCTACGTGTTTTATTTGCACAATTTACTTTTTATTGCAATTATTATTGCACTCCAAGCATTACGAAGTGAGGAAAAGTGGGACAAAATACCTATTGAAATATCAAGATTTGCTTATAGCAATAATTTGGTCCTGACACTGAAAAGAGGCCAATTAAAAGGAAAAGGTTCATGGTGGAGCTGGTAATTGATGAAACAATTTTACAAAACCAACTAAAAAACTGAGGGTTGAGGCTTTTCTTTAACTTTTGGATTCCCTCTGCTCACAAATCGAAGACCGATTTCCAGAAAAATCATTGGCAATGATAAATCAAATGTCACATTTTCCCCACGAGGGATTGCTTGATTTAGCCAATGAACTTGAAAAGGGACAACTTTTAACAATTCAAGCGTAGATGATCTATGTTTATATTACAACATTGACAGTGAACTCATCCTATCAGAGTTGGAAACATTCAGTAGTTTTTACAAAGTAGCGTATAAAGAAATAAACATTTCAGACATGGTATTCATCAGACGGCGAGGTGTCATCAAGCCAAGAAGAAGCATTCTCAAATTTAACTGTAATGTACAGAATTCTTCTTTCTTTGACAGCCACTAGTTGTTCTGCCGAGAGAACCATGAGTAGACTAAAAATTGTAAAAAATCGACTTCACAGCAGTAAGGGTGAAAAGTACAGTTGTCTAGTCTATTAATTAATGCCTCTGAGAACGACATTTTCAAAGCAATTCCAAATAACGACATAACCAACCAATTTGCATTGCCTACATAATGAAGAATACAACTTTTATTGTTTAAATCGTTCAAAGAATCACAGAAGTTAGAAGAAGTAAATGTTAAATAGAAAACTGTACAAACAATTTCATGTTTTACTTCTTAATTTCTGGACTTAGCCAATGTATTAACAACAACAATACTGATTTTGGTCGCTAAGATCTTCAACTTTCTTAACTTTTTCAGTTATACTTTATCATATTAATTGTTACTAACACCCTGTACTGCAATATAATTCATTGTTAGAATAAACTATTTCTTATACTGTTAAATACTTGTTATTTTAACACTACAAAATCTCTGATTCCTGATTGGGTTAATATCGCAGATATGTAGAGTGCGCTAGGTTCAGGTCATTTACTGTTACAATACAAGAGCTACTAATGTTAAGGTTTATTGTTTATAAGGGGGTAGTAACATTTGGGAGGGGGGGGGAATGGCGCCATGAGGCTTGGGGGGGATGGGCACCCCTGGCTGTGAAACAGCGCTGTAATCTATCAACAAATATACATCAATTGCTACTACTACTACTATTATCTATTATCTATTATCAACTACTATTATCTATTTTTTTAATATATTAGCATTTCGGAAAGCGAATAGACTTTATAAAACCTTTACTGTCTTATAAAGAATATAATTAACTGTTGAAAATGTTCCATATTGTTGCACACTTATAATATAATGTGTATATACAACTTACAATATCATGTTCTGGTACCAAAAATTCCTAATCTAATTTTAAGTTTATACTAATTAAATTAAAATTTAATCATTTTAAGATATGAGAAGATGGTAACCGGATATGCCGTTAATCTTTTAACAAAAATAAGAAGAAAACTAATTAATTCATTAATAATGACAAAATTCAAATAATGAATAGCCTACCAAGAAATGTCTACATCCATCCTGCCTGAATAACTTAATGCTCAGAAAGTTTAATATCATTTCACAAATTAAATTACTAAATTAATAACGGTAAGACAATAAATTGTGCCGTGAATTGGCCGAAAGCTTTAAAGTAGGGTTTAAATTAACTGTTGAATCTTTACTGGTTAAAGGTTTGCTGAACTCACTCAAGTTATTAATACAAAATCTTTGATAAACACATTTTTAATATTGTTTTATGATGTAGATTATAAACTGCGAGTAATTGTGCCTACCTTAACCTTTACATACAATTTCATCTGAGTTTGTTCAACTGTTTTTCTTTTAAATTAATGTTACACAAATTAATATTGTTTTCCCACAGCTACTTAATAAATTGCATTTTTGCACACTCACAGCAGTAAGCAAACTAAACTGCATGTGTTCAGCGTCAAGTAATTATACCTCTTTGCTTTACTTTAGCCTACATCAGCTGTTTACTTTGAAACCTAAAAAAGTAGGCAAAGTAAACAGCTGATGTAGGATGTTCAGAATGTTTTCATTGTTGTGAGACTAACCTCTGTAAACAAGTTTTGTTTAGTAAAACAGATCTACTTAAAAACTAAAACACTAGTTTAAAATATAGCAGTAGAAAAACATTGTGTGTATTACGGGTGCTAAGTTTACTTTAATACCTTCGGCTTATCTCGTGCGACAAACTCAACTTTGCACCCTAGATTCACAAATAACTATTATGGCTTAGAAATTCACTTTTATTTTTTGATGTAAATAAGGAGGATAATAGCATTTAACTATTTAGTGTACTTTTGAAATAATATTAGCACACCAAAGAAGCATAAAACGTTAAGAAAACCAATTGTATATGCAATTGTCTCCTAATCTGTAACTTGTAAAAGGATTACAAGTTCTCAGAGTAATCAGACCCACGAAGACCAACTGGTTACTTTAGTCAGTATAAACTGGAACATAATTTAAAGATGACAATTCTATTAAGTTAAATTTAATGTTTTAGGTATTTCTTGATTGGTTATAAAGACTCGATAAATTGAATTATTTTCTATAGTTTTTTTTTTTACATACAATAACTTTATTATATTACAAAAGTTAATTTTACCTTCTAATATAATATATACTGTATACCTTTTTAGAAACGCTAGTCAGAGGTATTACGTCTTTAAGTAAATTAAGTTAGATTTCCAATATCCTTTTCATTTATTTTTTTATGACAAGATCCAGGAATTAGCTTCAAACATCAATTTGCAAAGATTTGTAATGATCTCGAAGTATCGGCGCCGGTAACCGCTGTAACCTTCCAAGTCTTTCATCAACAAAATCTTACTCATATAATAATTCACTAAACCCTTAAACGTTTGGTAAACCTATTGATAGCTATTTCTGAAGATCTACCTGGCCGATTTTAGTGCTGTTTCTATTAAATGACAGAAAATGTTGTCATTATTATCAAAAAATTATGAAATGTCAATTTTATTTCATAGGCACATTTAAAAGGGCACTTTTTGAGTTTTTTGGCTTTTATGATAAAATCCTATTGATAGCTATTTCTGAATATCTACCGTGCCGATTTTAGTGCTGTTTCTTTTAAATGACAGAAAATATTGTCATTATTATCAAAAAATTATGAAATGTCAATTTTATTTCATGGGCACATTTAAAAGGGCACTTTTTTAGTTTTTTGGCTTTTATGTTTAAATCCTATTGATAGCTATTTCTGAAGATCTACCGGGCCAATTTTAGTGCTGTTTGTATTAAAAGACAGAAAATGTTGTCATTATTATTAAAAAATTATGAAATGTCAATTTTATTGCATGGGCATACTTAAAAGGGCATTTTTTAAGTTTTTTGGCTTTTATGTTAAAATCCTATTGATAGCTATTTCTGAAGATCTACTGGGCCGATTTTAGTGCTGTTTGTTTTAATTGATAGACAATGTTATCATTATTATCAAAACATTATAAAATGTCAATTTTATTTCAGGGCATATTTAAAAGGTCACTTTTGAGTTTTTTGACTTTTATGTTAAAATCCTATTGATAGCTATTTTCTGAAGATATACCTTGCCGATTTTAGTGCTGTTTGTTTTAAATGACATAAAATTTTGTCGTTATTATCAAAAATTATGAAATATCAATTTTATTTCATGGGCATATTTAAAAGGGCACTTTTTGTGTTTTTTTACTTTTATTTTAAAATCCTATTGATAGCTATTTATGAATATCTACCGGGCCGATTTTAGTGCGGTTTGTTTTAATTGACGGAAAATGTTGTCATTATTATCAAAAAATTACGAAATGTCAATTTTATTTCATGGGCATATTTAAAAGGACTCTTTTTTAGTTTTTTTGTTTTAATGTTAAAATCCTATTGATAGCTATATCTGAATATTATTATTATTATTATATAGAGGGTTTATGTGATCCACCACCGGGACCCACTGCACCTAAACCATGAGGTCCTCTGTGCCCCATGTCCAGGCAGTAGTTCACATCAAACCCGTTCTTTTTGCAAACCGAAGAAGTCCGTGGGGTCCTTCCTCTCGTATATAACTGGTGTCAGGGTATCCTTGTCCCAGATATTTCTGCCTCATTGATGCGAGGGCATCACATTCGCATAGAACGTGGAATGAAGTTTCCTCCTTCTCTCCACACCTTCGACATAATGGGTTGTTCTCCAGCCCCATTAGGTGGAGGT
>JAGFPH010000010.1:1601083-1636812 GCA_018207615.1 Philaenus spumarius | reverse complement strand
TTGTGCTGTTTGTTTTAAATGACAGAAAATGTTATCATTTATATAAACAAATATGAAATGTCAATTTTATTTCATGGACATATTTAAAAGGGCACTTTTTAAGGTTTTTTTAGTCTTATGTTAAAATCCTATTGATAGCTATTTCTGAAATATACCGAGCCGATTTTATTGCTGTTTGTTTTACATGGCAGAAAATTTTGTCATTATTATCAAAAAATTTGTAAATGTACATTTTTTTCATTGGTGTACTTATAAAGGCGGTTTTTGAGTTTTTTAGGTTTTACGTTAAAAGCCTATTGATATCTATTTCTGGAGATCTATCTGGCCAATTTCAGTGCGGTTTGTTTTAAATAACATAAACTTTAGTTATTATTATCAAAAATTATGAAATGTAAATTGTTTTCATTGTTGTACTTATAAGGGCGGTTTTTGAGTTGTTTTGGGTTTAGGTTAAAAACCCTATTGATTTCTATTTCTGGAGATCTACCCGGCCGATTTTAGTGCGGTTTGTTTTAAATGACATAAACCATAGTCATTTTTATCAAAAAAACTTTTAAATGTAAATTTTTTCATTGGTGTACTTATAAGGGCGCTTTTTGAGTTTGTTTGGTTATACGTTAAAACAGTATTGATATCTATTTCTGGAGATCTACCAAGCCGATTTTATTGCGATATGTTTTAAATGACACAAACTGCAGTCATTATTATCAAAAAATTATGAAACATGAATTTTTTCATTGGTGTTCTTATAAGGGCGCTATTTGAGTTTTTTTTTGGTATTACGTTAAAATCCTATTGATATATATTTCTGGAGATGTACCCGGCCGATATTAGTGCGGTTTGTTTTAAATGATATAAACTGCAGTCATTAATATCAAATAATTAATAAATGTAAATTTTGTTCATTAGTGCACTTATAAGGGCATTTTTTGAGATTTTTTTTATTTTAGGTTAAAACCCTATTGATTTCTATTTCTGGAGATCTACCCAGCCGATTTTAGTGCGGTTTGATTTAAATGACATAAACTACAGTAATTTTTATCAAAAAAATTATGAAATTTAAATTTTGTTCATTGGTGTACTTATAAGGGCGCTTTTTATTGTTATTTTTTTTAGGTTAAAACCCTATTGATTTCTATTTCTGGAGATCTACAAGGTCGATTTTAGTGCGGTTTGTTTTAAATGAAATAAACTATAGTCATTATTATCAAAAAATTATGAAATAAAAAAATTTTTTAATAATGACTATAAATTAGGTATAATTACCTGTTTGACGTCTATCAATCCTTCTTTATTATTATAGTGACGACCACGGTTTCGGCTTTACACCATCATCCGGTCACTTAAATATTACAACACATTTAAATTTTAAATTGTTAAAATTCTTTTTAACAATTTAAATTTAAAAAATAATTTAAAAAAAAATTTTTTGTTTATTGTTAAAACCCTATTGATACTTATTTTTGGAGATCTACCTTGCTGATTTTAGTGCAGTTTGTTTTAAACAAATTAAAAATATATATAGTCATCATTATCAAAAAATTATGAAATCTTAATTTTTTTTATTGTTTACTTATAAGGGCACATTTCCAATTTTTGTTTTTTATTAAACCCCTATTGATATATATTTCTGGAGATCTACCAGGCCGATTTTAGTGCGGTTTGTTTTAAATAAACTAAACTATAGTCATTATTATAAAAAAAAATAGCCTTTGCATCAATGGGAGCCAAATTTTCTTCTCCGCCCGGTCATGGTCCGTATTGCTTTCGCATTAACGGAGAAATTTATCACAGAACCGGAGCTTTACATCAGGAAAATAAAGACAATCGACAATTTGCTCAGCTTTACATACTTGATCCGGCTGAAGCATCAAGACAAAGAATGTGTTTTACAGAAAACTATGGAATCAATACAGAGCTTATGAAAATTTTAGGTTCATATATGGATGAAAACAACCCGTTTGCAAGAGCATACAAAATGCTTTATGAAGTAGAACAGGAAGCAATACGCGACGCTCAAAAGTCGTAGTGCAGAACAAAAAATAATTTCTATGGAGATTATCAAAGATAGAAATGAAGATCAAAGAAGATATAATAATCCAACTTCAAATGAAGTGGCAATTATATTTCAAAGTAATAATGGAGAACCTATTAATTCACTGTCGAACCCTAACAAATGAAAATAAAACTAAACAAATTTCGATTTTGGATCCTAACCTAGAATCTATCCATTATTATTTCCGTACGGGGACCAAAGTTGGAAACATACATTATCGTTGACCTATAATCCTGCCGTAATTCGTACGAATGCCTCAGCACGACCAAGAGAAAGAATTACTCAAATGCAATACTATGCTCATAAATTAGCAGTCAGAGATGATTTTAATCCTTTCCTTTCCGCTGGTAAACATACCCAACAATATATTGTTGACGCCTACGTGAAAACCGAAGGGAATCGCCTCATTTTAACAAATTCAACCAAGACAAGCTTAGAGTTGAAAAATACACAGGTCTAATGGACCATTTACAGAGCGAAGCTGATTTACAGGGTTTGAAACCAGGAAAACCGATAATACTTCCAACATCATTCATTGGAAGTCCACGCAACATGACGCAAAACTATCAAGAAGCCATGGCGGTAGTACGGAAATACGGAAAGCCAGATCTCTTTATTACAATGACTAGCAATCCAAAGTGGCCAGACATAGTAAATAACTTGGATGTTGGACAATCAGTTGAAAATCGTCCAGATTTAGTGGCAAGAGTTTTCCAATTAAAACTCAAATCTTTATTGGACGACATATCCAAAAAACATGTATTTGGTAAACCAATAGCTAAGGTTCATGTGATAGAATTTCAAAAGCGGGGCCTTCCACATGCCTAAATTCTTCTGACTTTGGCTGCAGATGAAAAACCAAAGGATTCTAAAGACATCGACCAATTCATTTGTGCAGAAATACCGGACATAAATGAGCAACCAATGCTTCATACTATTATCACAAAGCATATGATTCTTGGTCCATGTGGTAAAGTCAACTTGAATTCTCAATGTATGGTGGATGGTAGTTGTTCTAAAAGATTTCCGAAGCCTTTTCAGAAAGAAACCTTAGTAAATTTAGATGGCTACCCTCGATATAGAAGGCGAAACTCTGTATCAATATCCGTGAGGAATAGAGAGATAGATAACTCTTGGATTGTTCCTTATAATCCTTACCTGAGTTTAAAGTGCAATTGCCAGATAAATGTAGAATGTTGTGTTTCAGTGAAAAGAGTAAAGTATTTATTCAAGTATGTTTATAAAGGCTATGACTGTGGTAATGTTATAATTCAAGAACACTTAACTCTTGATCATGACGAAATTCGATCTTTCTATAAATCAAGATATTTTAGTCCTCCTGAGGCAACATGGAGACTCTTTGACTTCAAAATGAACGAGCAATCCCACACAATTGTTCGTCTCCAAGTACATCTTCCAAATGAACAGTTAGTATATTTTACGGAGAACAACATGGAAGAAAGAATACGTTATGCTGGTGAAAAGGACAAGACTTCGACTGCATGGTTTAAGTTAAACCAAAAAGACAAAACTGCCAACGATATTATTTATTCTGATATTCCTACCTATTATGTCTGGGACAAGAAACTTTGCAAGTGGAAACGAAGGCAAAAAGGCGCTGAAACAACCATCGGCCGTATGTACTCTGTGACATTGGCCTCAGATGTTGAACGCTTTTTCCTTCGGTTATTATTGCTTCATGTGCCAGGTGCCACATCATTTGAAGAATTAACTTGAACATTAACATCATTTGAACATTAAATGGGGTGCAATTTGGAACATTCAAAGAAATAGCTCAGAAAAGATATCTCCTTGATGAAAATGAGATCTGGGATTTGACTCTGAATGAAGCAGCTTTGGAAAATTTACCTAGACAACTTAGAGAATTATTTGCACATCTCTGTGTATTAGCAGCTCCATCGAATATTTCAGATTTGTTCGAAAAGTATAAAGACCAATAATTGTGCGAAGATTTTGCCTACCATGATGATCATAATAATGAATGTGCACATTGCATAAACTTTGTGGGAAACAAAGTCAAGATTTTGGATTACCAATTCCACATCATTCCGTAAATGACAATTCTGCCATGTTCTTTTATGCTCAACAAGAAAGAGACAAAGCGGCAGAAATGATAAAATCTCTAAACGAATGCCAAAAACAAGCATTTGAAGAAATACTAACATCAATGAGTGATAATACATTATGTGACAAGTGTTTCTTCCTAGATGGTCCCGGTGGCAGCGGTAAAACCTATCTATACAAAACACTTCTGCATTATGTAAGAGGAAATGGAGAAATTGCACTGCCAGTAGCTTCAACTGGAATTGCCGCAAATCTTCTAGAAGGAGGAAGAACATATATCACTCCCAGTTCAAATTACCAGGACCACTACTAGACAGTTCTACCTCTTCCATAAGGCTGAAATCAAATGATGCAGATATAATTCGCAAATCAAAGATTATAATTTGGGATGAGTCCACTATGGCATCAAGTGATGCTCTACGTTGTGTCCATAATCTATTAAAGGACATTATAAGCAACGGTAGACCATTCAGAGGTAAAACAATCCTCCTTGGAGGGGATTTTAGACAAACACTCTCTGTTGTTCCCCACAAAAATCAGGCGGCCGTAGTCGAAGCCAGCATCAAATTTAACAGACTTTGGCAAAAGTCTTAAAACTGGAGAAAAATGTACGGTCAGTGGACCCAGAATTCAATGATTGGCTTTTGAAGCTTGGAAATGGAACTTTGTCTAATGAACATGGATTCAATGAAGATATATTCAAAGTGCCATATAAAATGGTGTGTAGAGATTCATTAGTAAAACAAATCTTTGGATATCAGGTGCAAGCATCTGATGCACATAAATTTTCAAAAAAGGCAATATTATGCCCAAAAAGCTCTGATGCCGACAACATTAATGAAGAAGTAATAAATTTATTGAAAGGAGAAACCTCAACATACTTAAGTTCAGACTCAATTGAGGATGCCACAGATGAAGACGCAAATCACTATCCAGTGGAGTTCCTCAATGAATTATCTCCCTCAGGCATGCCATTACACAAACTCAACCTGAAAGTGGGGGCAATCATCATGCTTTTGCAAAATATCAATACAAATAGAGGACTTTGTAATGGAACCCGATTGGTAATCAAAGGTTTAAGAGAAAACCTCATAATTGCTGAAGTCTTGACGGGAACTGCAAACAGTTTTCATACCAAGAATAGATCACTCACCGAGCAACACTGATCTTCCTTTTGTATTAAGGGGGCGCTTACCCTGCCGCCATATTGAATCTGATTCCCATAAGAGCAATGCTACAGAATAAATCATTTTTTTCCGTTAATTCGTGGAATAAATTTAAAATTTTGGTTTCATTTTGAAGTACTATCATATGCGGATGTTGATTGCCGAATACATTTTCAAAATCCGTGTTATTGTTTTCATAAACGTATGATATAAATAGTACAAAATAGTAAACTTTATTAATTCTTTACTCGGTTGCAAAAAGAGATATTGCAAAACTTCTTAGCAATCAACACCCACAATCTATTTTACTTTAAGGAAAAAAATACAGCTTTCATTTTTTGACCAAAACAACACAAAAATATGCTTAATAGTGAAGGTATGTTTTGTTTATTTAACATTGAAATTGGTACCCAACTTCGCCGTTTTTAATGTGGAGAGCCGAGCCTTAAGGCGAAGACAGTTTCCAATCAAGTTAACCTTTGCCATGACTATTAATAAATCACAAGGTCAAACCATAGATACGATTGGCATATATTTGCCAGAACCTGTGTTTAGCCATGGACAACTTTACGTTCCATTCTCCCGTGGCAAAATATCAGAAGATGTAACTGTCAAAGTAATAGACGGCAAAGAACAAGGCAAAAAACTCCCTGGCAATGAAGCTTGCTTCACTAAGAACGTAGTCTACAAAGAAGTATACACTATATAAAAAGTGACCTGTATAAATAAATTATAAAACATTGAAAAACTCAAGGTATAGACATTTGCCAACTCATGTCCTACACCATTATCGTTCATCACCTGTTAAAATAAAAATAAATTAAAATTGATTATACACAAAGAAAACATTATAACTCGATGTTCTATTACAACAGTATACTATGTAAGTCAAGTACTTTCAAAACTATAATACAAATAATTTGTAAACGTTATTTAATTCTGTTTTATGTTCAATTCATTTATTATAAAGTTTGTTTTTACAGTCACTGTAAGACAAAAAACATGTAGTATACAATATTGAATGAGGATTACCTCGTTTTTAAAATTTGTATTATAATTTATAAAAATGTTATAAAGACAAAATTATGTTTTACTACGTAAAAACAACCTCCTGGGGTCGGCTGTTTCAGATAGGTTAATACAAATATCCTACGACTACATAGTCTCCAGAAACAGATATCAATAGGGTTGTAATCTAAAATTAAAAAAAAAATTAAACTGCCCTTATAAATATAACGATGAAATAAAAATTAGATTTCATAATTTTTTTATAATTATAACATTATTCTTCATTTTTACAAAAATAGGACCGGTAGATCTCCACATAAAAAAGTACCTCCCACTGGAGAACTACCAAGCCGATTTTAGTTTGGTTTATTTTAAATAAAAGAGAATGTATTCTATTGATTCTATTGATATCTACTTCTGTAGATTCATTTTGTCTTCGGACTTTTTCAGCCGACCTCGGGAGGCTTTTTTCACTAGTACGAATAAAAGATAAAAGATTATTATTACAATAACTATAACTTTATATTTGCTCAAATTTCAATTTTCACTGCCCAAATATGGATCCTTTACAAATAAATAACTCCAGTACATTAAACCACAGAAACTCATTCTACCTCACACTTAATAACAATTATCCTTTTATTAGCTGTGCCCTCGCCTTAATTCTGTCCAGGTTGCTTCCGTCGACCACATTGACTTCCTATGACTCCTCGACCTCTACACCGGCGAGTTCACCCTAAAAAAAAGTTTTGAATTACTCCTATCAATTTAACATTTTTGTTCTCTCTCAGTTTTACATTTCCATAGGTCGTTTAAGAAATGCAACTATGTGATTTGGTTTCATCGAGTATTGCACTGGACTAATGCTCTACTTCTATTTCTCAGGGCCGGATTTTTTAGTTTGCTGCCTGTAGGCTTGATCCCATTTCCCGCCCCTTTAGTTGTGTATTTCAATTAGTTTTATATAACTACAGAATTAATTGGAGTTCTTATGTTATTTTTAAAATAATACACAATAAAGAAAGTAAGTTCAACCTACCTTCAGAAATGCTGCTTCGTAGATAGTTTTGCAGCACAATTTGTAGAATGTATGCATATTCTTATTCTTAGTGCCGTGTCCGAATTCGGGTACCTAGGGAATTAGCCTACATTACGATTTTTCTCCTGGGAGCTAAATTCCTGCACCAGCAAGACAGTACTTTTCGAAAAGAATGCACTCTTTAACGAAATCAGAATCCAAATCGTGTGTACAGATGTAGTACAGATTAGTTGCCTTTTTCCTCAATTTCTCATCCATTTCTGTCTTGATTTCACACCCGTATTGAAATTCGCTATAGCAGGCTATTCGTCTCTTCTTGAAATCACCAATAAAAGGATCTTTTATCAATGGAAACGTATTTTGTTGTCTTTTACGTACGTAGTCTATATTTTTTGTTATATCAATGGACAATTAATTCCTCAAAGTAATGAAAGTAGTCTATCTGCTCAAGAAAATAACGATCCAGAGAACTAAATCTTTCACCATCAAAACATGTGAAGTTTGAATGGACAAGCGGGTACCAATCTTCGAAGAATTCTTCGATATTTACATCTAGTCGTTGTTTTTCTCTCTTGTCATTTGAAATTTATGTCAAAGCTGTGTTTCTTCGCAAGATTCTAGTACACTTTGACACGCATTGTCTCTTACTGACTACCGAGGAGGACGCAATTTGTTTACTTTCTTCTGGTGAGATTCCTCTAGCACTGTTAAGCTTTGTAGCTCACGTAAAAAATACATAGATTTCTTGTAGCAACATAAAAATCATGTCATCAATGTTTATAAATATTTTCTGCTGTTAAATAAAATCGAAATGGTTTATTTTCAGTAAAAACTTTTCTTTTTTTTTAATTGCCGCACCTATAGATTTGCCGCTCTAGGCTGCAGCCTACTCAGCCTATTTATAAATCCTGAACCGCTACTTCTAATAAAATTATCTAAATAAGTTTTAATCGATATCTCTCATCTCAATTCGTAACAGCACTACATTTAATTTTGCAGAAAGTTACGATGTACAATTACTAAATCGTCACATTCACCTGGAAGTTTTACTGCTTTCAATGCACTTGAGTGAAAATCATGTTTTTGTATTGTTTGTAAGTAAACATATAATAAAATTTTATAATTTACCATTTTTGTTATGCACGAGTTATAATCTAGATGATCATGAATTATTTCCTGAAAATTACAAAAGATTATTTTGAAAATTCGGTAAAAGTAAGTTATACGAAGAAGAATGTATGGGAATGTTTCATACTGGTATTTTTCACACTTAAGTTGATAATCGTCTTCCATCCACATAGAACATTTTCCAACTAAGTCTACCTAATTAAAAGCTTACGCTATTTGAACAATTAACTAGAAATCATTTATAAAACTTTATCCTACCAATGTTTCCAACTTAGCAATTTTTTATTCATAGTTAGTAAAATATTTAGTTGATTAAGAAGGAAATAATTAAATCTAAATATCACGTAGAAAATATTGTTTACTGGCAATATCGTTAGTTCCAAAACAACTTTGACAAACAATGTGTGAATAATTAATAACTTGGTACCTTAACGGCTTATAATTAAGGTTTTAATAATATGAGAAAGAGGTTCTGACTGTGAGAAGTTAATTAATGTTATATACATTATCAAAACTAAACGAAAACATGAAACATACTTATTCCATGATACCGTCTTTATTATTTCCATAACAAACAGTATGATTCATGAAAAAGGTACCATAATGAACGCATAATGTAATGAATTAATTTCATTGTAATACAACATATTTTGGTATTACACACGTATTAGAAGAACACGTTTATTTGATTAGAAGAACGCCAAATCTTTCGAAATTTTATTTGCTGTTCCCAATGCTGGATATATACTTAAGACCTGTAGATTCATTACTAAATGGAACCCAAAACAAAGTACAACTTATTAACAAAAATGCAAATCAATCCAATATGTAAAAAAGACATAGAATTTTATAGTTTCAAATATATAATCTTTTGCCACTAAATTATAGCCTTGTATTAAATGTAATTTATGTTTTTATAAAGTTGTATCATTCAGTGGTTAACATTTTTATACAAAATAATGATATAAATTGTTCCTAAATTGTACTTGAAGTACCAGGAGACAGGAGATCGAGCTAAAGCTCGATTATAAGCGCGCAGGGCCTAGTTCGCTCTCGTCAATAACTATTATTGCAAATTTCCGTGAACATCGTTTAGGTTAGGCCTGTAACATTAAACAACTAAATAAAGGGTATGTTTATTTAGCAGAAGTATTCGTTGCCATGGTAACTATAAATAGATACAACATTTTAGGCTTACCTCTAATAAAATACAGTTTAAAAGAAAACAGATGATTATTGTAATGGCATTGAAAACATTTGCATCAGCTGTGCTTCGTTTAAAAGAAAACAGATGATTATTGTAATGACATTGAAAACATTTGCATCAGCTGTGCTTTGTATTGTTTAAAATGGACAAATTTCACTTTTTAATTTAATAAAAAGACGTAGAAAACGAATTTTCCCAGACTGGTGACCATTTCCAATCGATTTCTCGTGGCCAAAAGCCCCATTTAAAATCAAAAAATCAAAAATCCTTAGACGGAGATTCCAGATCCATTTAGCAGACAGACAATTATATCTCGCTTTAGAAGATAAGATATACGTTTTTACTTGGTTTTACAACAATTTTTCTGGGAAGCTATTTTTTTTATAACTATTTTTTTCATTGTTAATTTATAACAAATGAAAAATATTCATAGAGTTGTTGACGCTACCAAAATTATGTTTGCTGATTTTACCAGGCTAATAACAAAATACAGTAAATAAATTCGTAAATAACTTGTTCTAACAATAATAATTTGTCATCGAGCCAAGCAAATTATTATAATGGTGTTTCCTATTACTCATATTTTAAAACAAATGCATACACACTAAAATGATTTGTAAACGTTCAAAAGGTTTATATCTAACATAAAGAGATTTCATAAATAATGTTCCCTCAACTTTATAGTAGTACTCGTATATATTCTTGAAGTCACCTGTGATTGCATTACACGTGTGGAATAAGGTTCACATATATTTATTTTCCGGTCACGTATTTAGTGATATTGTATGTTATCTCACGTTATAACAGTCAGAGCCATTTTATTCACTTAGTACTCCACCCTACAGGAGTTATGGGGTTTTCTAATAAACCATTATTATATGAGTTGTGTGGGGAAAATACTTACAGGCTGTTACAAAAATTGGATTTTGATTGGAAGGACATTAATATTGTAAATTGTGATAGTTTTATGCAAAATGTAACTAAACAAATTATTTGATGCCGCTCAATTGTATTTTTTCTTAATATAAATTGGCATAATTTGTGCTTTTTCCTCTCTTATCAAATGTTTAACTTTTTTAAATAATAACAATAATAAGTATTCAGGATAACCGAAATCATCACAAATCTTTCCATGAATATGAACTACTTTTCTTTCAGATATTAAGCCAGAAAAACAATAATTCTAATAATTTTCAAGTATTGTGAAGTCTAAAGCCTTTCCTAATGTTTTTTTTTAACCGCTTCTTACAAACAGGTTGCTTTGACTAGGTAAAATTATTGAACTCTTAAACTATTTCTGCGATTCATTATTGCAACGAAAATTTATGATCCAGCCCATTAGAAAATGGTTGGATTTTTTAGAATTCATTAACATGTGTTATTATTCCTAACTTTAAATTTGATTAATATTTTTAATAATACTATAAGTGCTTAACGAAACTTATTGGTGAAACTCGGCACTGCATTTAGGCCTATGGATTGGAAATCGCTTCAAGACAAGTAGAACAAAATATTACTTTCAATATCATTGTCTAATCTAGTTCTAAATATTTGGCACAAGTTAAGCTCGAATAATATTATTCTTGACAATACGTTCGACAATGTGAGTAAGCCAAGTTTCATGGTTCAATACAAGTCCGGGTCCATCTAAATCAGAGTAAGTAAACGCAAACGCAATTTCAAGAAGTTGTAAATACTCACACTCCCCTGTATGTATATCTTCCAAACAATTTTTTACATAAAATTTAAATGTATTATAATGTTAAGTAAAGATGTACATAATCACAATACCAGGCAGGAAGATGTCTTACGGATAAGACAGCAAAGACTTGAAAAGTCTAAAAAACTTCCTTCTCAAGCAGGAGTTACATTTATTAATAAACTCCCACAAAAATGTAAAATTATCCAAGACCAGAAAGCCTTTAAGAGAAGTCTTGGGCAACTCTTGGTGACAAACTCCTTTTACTCGGTGGAGGAGTTCCTCAGCCACAGGGTGTAGGTGGGTCGAGTGTGGGGTTGGGGGTGGATCTGGTTGATTCTGTTTATAATTTTCATTTCCTATCCAGGGATTACATTATTGTCCTACATGTCATCGTTAGTAAATTTTAGTATCAATATATTTATTTTAAATTAATTTGTAATTATTTGTCTGCTTATATTTTATTTTAAATATAATAACTTTGCGCAGTATAATTTTAAGAGTGTGTAACTAATCTGATGAAATATGTAAAGAATACTGTATACATTGTGTTGGTTTCTAGTTTTTAAATTGTTTTTGTGTTGTACTGTTTAATTATCTTATATATGTGGACATGTCTATACAATGTAAAATTGTCAACAGACAAATAAAATTAAAATTGAAACACTTATTATTACTCTTGTGTTAACTAATTGTTAACAAGATTTTACAATAACTAGTATTACTTATACAGCTTTGTTAAGGACTTCATAAAATTATATGTTAATTTTATGAGTTAGTGAAATAAAGCAATATTGTCAATCATAACAATTACCTAAGAATCGAGTTAAATGTTTTGATTTACGATTAAATTTAAATTTATCATTAGCTTCTAACTGTTATCTCTAATACACTACTGAAGAAAATACAAAAAATATTTGCCAAAATGAACGATTAGGTACAGTTAAAATGAAGGACAGATTAAAAAAACCTCATTTACGACTTACCGACACACTGCTGATCATGTATGTAGGCCTAAATGGAAATAAACGATACCAGAAACTGTACATACTTTCTCGCAAACATATTTAAATTATTAAACAGATCCACTGTGACTTCGTAATTGTAATAAAGTATAAGAGGGTATAAAAAAGTAGGAGAGTAGCTAATAAATATTACTATTATTATTATTAGCCAGAAAGAAAACTATTTAATCGATTTCGAACAATTTGGCACCAAACATGCCAATTAGGCCTGTATAGATGCACGAAAAACGGTCTTGACATTTTTTTAAAAACAACCCCCTTTTAGCCAAAAATTCAGTTATTATTATTATTATTATAAGCTAAACGAGAATTTTTAGTAAGATCCGGTTTTTGTATATGGTAGGGTACATTTTTATCAAAATCGTTAGAGCTGTTTTTTTTATAAAAAAAATAATAACAGATTTTTTGGGGTTTTTTGGCCAAAAAGGAGGTTGTTTTTAAAAATTTCTCAAAACCGTTTTTCGTGCACATATACAGGCTTAATTTACATGTTTGGTGCAAATTTGTTCAAAATTGAACGAATATTTTTACCTCTAGATTTGTTTACAGGCAGACATTTTGTAAAAAACACTTTTTTGGACTCAGAGGGTCCCAAAACGGATATTTCCACAAAAATCTCAACATCGATTTTTTTGCGATCACTATACTTTCTCTATACTATATAAATTATTGAGAAAGTAAAATATATTGCCTTATGTGTTATGAAGGTATACGATCAATATAAAATTTTACTCTCCCTACAATACTATACTAGTAGTTCTGTGAACAGTAGACCTCGCTCGTTGAAATAACAAATGTGGTTTTGAGCTTAGGTTTAGCCAATGAAACATTATTTTTCAATTCTCACGATTCCGGGGTTGCTATTTAGTTGTCGTTTTTTTTTCTTTTCTTGAGCTTTAACTGCTAAAGATTTTCTTTTAGGGGTGCATTGTGTTTTATTTATGTTAATAATGCGTGAGGTAGCTAAATATATCGCGTTATTGAGGGAAAACATAGAATTAAATATTTACATACTTAAATAACTAAAGCTTAACAATGTATTTACAGTTCAATATCATATTCCAATATTAGAAATAATTAAAACAAACTATGATAAAGCTTCATGATAGTGATCTCAACCCATGTACCAACACTTCCCACGCTGTCTAACGGTCACTTTTTGTATGTCCTTTATCGCCGCGAAGTTTCATTTGTTTCCTCTCATTTTGTATTTCAAGTAAAGCTAAGTCAAATACTTTTCGGAATAATAATTTACAAATATCCAGTTCAATTCTTTGATTTATTCTCTACACTCTCTTATAATAATAAGTCATTTTTGGGCAAAAGATATAGAATTTCTAAATTACTATTCAAAATAGGCCTAGTTTTGTTAGCAGTCTTGTAGTAGGAACGTAAAAACTGGTGTTTTCAAAATAAGAAATTTGAAATGGATAAATATGTTTTACAGTTCTACTTATAACTAAATTACGAAACTTTTTTACATTTATGAAAAAAATTACAAAACATTTGTACTACTTTTTAGGTAGGCCTAAAGTTGAACTTTTTGCTTTCGTTACTGAACATGTTTATTTCCTGAGCTAATAACTTTGTAAATTTTACTTCAATCATTTTTTCACTGGCATGTATGAATTCTTTTAACCTTCGTCTATAAAAAAGCTATGGCACACTTTTGAATTGGTTTAGAATAAACGTATAAAAACTTGGTTAAAATACAAAAACTTGGAAGATGTTTAAAAAATTTGAAGTTTGCTGCCATTTTGTGAGCTTACCGTTAGAGATACGGAAAAAATCAAGAATACAATTTTGTTTCAAATTAAATTTGCTACTCGCAAAATGTTATTAGGTTATTAGTTTTGAAATTCGACTTACGGTTAAGCCACAAACTGGCTTTGGAAAAAAGCTTACACTGAGAGAGACGGTACGGCTGACATTTTAATTTTATTTAAGAGGTTTGAAAGTAAAAGTGGAAAAACCGTATACATACATCGCTCGGGCTAGGAATAAGGAACATTCATGCAAAAAATCATCACAATCGGTCAAGGCGTTTGGCCGTAATCGTGAGACAGACAGACAGACATACAGACGAAATGCCGAACGGTCGAGCTAAAACGGAGACCTCGCTTCGCTCCGTCAATAATTTATACAACACAAATGATACAATAAAATTGTAATTTTGCCTCTATTATGAAAACAAATGTACAGAAATAGCCAACAAGGTTAATTGATGTTTACAATATATACTAAAAAGAAAATATTTTTAATTTACAGATTTTTGTTTTTTTTTTAATGCAGTTATAACTAGCTACAAATCAAGTTTTTTACATAACCATAAAATTAAAAACATATTGTTTTAAATAAAAATAGACCTTACAAAGTTGGACGTTTTAATCCTTTGGAGACAATGAAAAACCCTCCAAGCATATATATTATATTGTATACGTTATACGCGTTGTGTAATTAAATTTCCTTTAATTAAAAAGGGGCTTTCTATTTTGATGATAAATCTGAAATTTTCCCCGAGCAAATCAGACAAATATTTAATTTATTTCTGTATTTCCTTCAAAGAGTAATAATTAATCAAAGATATTATCTTGAACGGATCGTTTACACACAAACAAATTAATAACTACAATAACAATTAAACAAATTTATACATTTGAATGTATCTAATAATTGAAAACTAGTACCTAATAATCGAAACTAGTATCTAATAATCGAAACTAGTATCGAACATGCGGAAATTACATACAAATCCGTTTTACTTTTAGAATAGGTTATATTTTGTGTCCTATTTTTGACTAAGTATGTTCGACATATTTTTTAAATTGTGCTATAAGCGTAAAACTTGTTATCTGGATTGATATTCTTCTTTGTAAATAGTTATACTTTATTTGTATTTATATTTGTAATTGTTTTTTTTTAAATATACATTGGAAGTGAAGTTATGATCTGTGTTAGTCTTATTTTAAAAAGTTCAAGGAATGTCTTGCTAAATTAATTCATTTTTTGCTATAAATTAACAGCACTTTAGTTGTTATGTTATTGATATTATTAATTAATTATTGATATTTTATATTGTCGTAAAAAGTGCAATTATTAAAAAAAAACTAAGGCTCCAAGTTTGAACCAATCTGGTTCTATAAATTGCATGTATTTAGTTTAGGTATGTATTTTACAAGATAACTAATTTAATAACAATGCTTATTTCATTGAAGGACAGATTAATTTAAATTATACCTATGATAAACCTTTTATATTTCACCATTTACTTTAAAAGTATAACATGATTTAGCTTTTTTACTAAGTTCACTGCCATGGAAATGAATACCTGAATGTTATGTAAGCACGATGACTTTTGGATTTACCCTGTCTACGCGAGATGACAGATTTTAAATAAATGAAACAGAATTTTGAAATTAATATGATTTATAATTAAAATATGAGCTGTTAAATACTACTTACATTTTTGATTACTGATACAAAAATGTACAGCATCGCCATTGTTAATTACATTAAGTAATAATTAGCAATAGTTTTTTATCGCTAAATGTATAATCCTAGTACCTGCCAAATATTAATGTAAATTACAATAAACTTTTCAACGTGGCCCACGTCTTGCGCAGCTTATGACCATGGGTATTTTTACATATTCTTTAGAAAATAGTTTTCAATTGAAAACAAATTATTTCTCTTAGTTCTTGTTAATTCAGATGTGTTAATTTCACATTTTAAATTTATAGAGCAGACTTTCATTCTACTCTTCAACAAACGAATTTACACGCTGGTTATATGTTTAACTTTTATACGCTGGTTATTGATATAAGACGTAAAACTATTCAAGTCTTTTGTAAGTAAAGCGAAAAAATTAGTTGTTACTTGTTAAGTTTTATATTTCCCAAAATATTTTCCAACTAAATTTTCCTCAAAGAAAGATTGCCAATTATTTCGAAGCAAACTAATAAATAAATTGAGTCAGTTCTGACTGTATTTTAAATTATACTACTCACATGAAAATACATGAAACAGTTCATGTCACAATTTACAATTTAATTCACAATTTAATTCAATTTCTAATAAAAAAATATAATTATACCATTAAAATTTCAAAAAGGATGAAAAATACAAAAACAACTCTTTGTAACAAATTTGTTATTGATATTGACTTAGTGGTTTTACGACGAGACTTTGAGCTATGTTATGTATTTTAACAATTGAATTGCAGTAAATGTTTGTTACTATGAATAATTATACAAACCAGACTAGTTTAAAATATAATAATTTTAAATAGGGATATTGGAAATTAACACTTAATGTAATTGTATTTTATTTTTGTAAATGCAAAAATAAAGAACCTAAAAGTTAATGTATTATTTAAATTTTCAAATAGTTTGTATTATAAGATATCCTTTATAGGGGCTTAGTATGCAGTAATATTAAGTCCGCATTCCAAGAAATAGTCAAAGTAATTTTTAAAACAATTTACAACTTCCTTGACAGGTCAATTAATGTCGCAACAGTTACATTTTATGAAAACATTTTAAAGCGAGTTTTATGTTCTACATTTCTTTTTTTAATTTACTTGCTAAACTACAACATTTGTGGAGTTATTTAAAATGCGTACATAAAATATAAGTACTTAATATTATTTTAATATAATTGTTATAAAAAACAGGTTTTAATTTTATGCAACTCAAAGGCAAAGGAACGTTACTCTTTTACATCTACATATTTTAAAAGCTTGGAGCTATTAATTTAAAATACTGTACTTTGTATAATAAGAAGTTATGTGGGCGACGTTTAAACTATAAAACGTGCAATTTTAATTGATCAAAAAACAATTTAATTTCGTACGATCATAATTAATTATTGTAAACTAATTTCAAAAGTGAAGAATATATTGTTCATTTTTAATTGATATACAAAAACTTTAAATTTTATAAGAGAAAGGTTTCCTGAAAATTTTTATTTTCTATGATACATGTAAAGGAAGAACTTTACAAATATATATATATATATTGTAAGGTTATGATTTTAATTCGGGCGACTTTATCCTGTAAGGTTTATATTTATATGGGGGCTCCACCAGATTCGATTTACGAATCAATCTATGCTTGGCTTGAGAGGTCTGACTCACAACTAATTGGTTGAAATAACTTCAGAGACGTTTGATGGTTTGAATTAAATGTATAATTGATAGTAAGATATTGTACATGACATATGATTAATTTAATGATTACACCTTTTCTACATTAATAACATTTATAATTTTTTAAATTGAATTTATTGAATAAAAAGCTTGATTCAACATGATACTTAATTATTGAAATTTGTTCTTAAGAAATGTACGAATTATTTAATATACAATTTCTTAATGATTAATTTCTCAAATCGCCTCTTCCTCTAAATTTTACTTCATAATAAGTTGCTGAATTTACTAAACTAATTTTACCAGGATGTTTTGATAATTATTATTCGTGATCTATAATGTTGTTAAGGGAGACTGTACTATTCAATTACTATGCAGTCTCCTTAATATTTAATACATATAACTTATCCTTTATTAAAATAGGCTAACAACTAAACATTGTATAAAATATTTGAAATTAAAAGATTGATAATTAAGTTGACATAATTCCTTACATTAAAACCTTATTCTAAACAGCAGTGTCTAACCTTTTTAATTGAATCGGAATCTCCTTTCAATTGCTTATTAGGTATTATTAAATCCTTGGCAGCTAATTCTCTATAAAGAAGACCCGACCAAATTGCTTAGTTATTGTTGCTCTAAAGCTGTGAATTTATTTTATTACATTTATATTATTCCATTTACAATTTTTTTATGATTTTATTTGAATTATCTGGATATGATTTTGATTTTATTTAAATTTGCTTAACCTCGAGATCTGTCTTAACATAAATTGAAATTTTTCAATTTACTTACATGTATCTGTGATTTCCCCTTTCACACACTTTTAAACTGATACTATCTATATTATTGATTATTTTATTTAACACTTTATTGATATTATAATTTATCTATATTCGCACATTCACTGAACACTATTTATCCACTGGTTCCTGCGATGCCTTTTGAAATTGGTGATTGATTTTAAACTGATTGATGATTTTCACTTAGTGAGTTCGACTTGATGATTGACTCTTATTAAATTTGATGATTGATTTTAAATGATTTTTGTATTTTAAGGTAAAATGTACTTAGTCTTTTTATAGCGGGTTTTAGGTTGAAATATACATTGTGGTGTGAAGCGGGCTTTTAGGTCTTGCCCGTTCAAAAGATGTTAGAAGAAGACCCCGCTTTTTTCGCTCTTGCCCTACTCCTCCTACCGCGTCCTTTTGAAAAACCGTCTGTCATTGGCTAAAGATTTTTCACTCATCTCCCTATTGGACTTTCATTTTTTTTAAATTTGTCTATCTGTAAATTCTTGTAAAAGCATTCTCATGATATTCTGCATTGTTCGCTAAATCTATGTGAAATGCAATATGATTCTTTTCACTTGTTTCAGAGCAAGTTGTTCTAATGCTGCTGACTTGATTAAAATGTCTGGGAACGTAACCTAATAGTTTACACGTGTGTTACTAGTATCAGCTGTAATCTTTTAACTGTGTCCTTTCTTCATAACTAACTTCTTGGGAATATTGGTGTCTACCAATATATCCGTTACAATATATAACTAGTCATACAAATTTATATTCTGTTCTTTTAATGTTAAACTTTAGATAAAATATCCCTATTTCATAGATGATATCTAAAATAATTCAGTGTATGAGTTTATGTTCTTATTTAATGTTTTATTAATAGTTATGATAAAACACCTAAACCTATTAAAGTCTGTTAGTGTTGCTTAATGCATCAGTCAAAAATTATAAAATTATTTTGGAGCCTTAACTAATAATAGAAACCTGTTTTGCAGTATTTAAAACTATTTGGACACTAACGTATGTATTGTTTTATTTATAACTTTGTTTCATGTACATCTTAGAAAAAGGCCATTGGACACCCTACCACAATATGCCAGATTAAAAATACTGGAATGTAATATACTATCTTTAGTAGCAGTAGTAATTTGATTTACGATATGAAACTAATTTAAATTCTGTATGTTTTTTTGTGGTAAAATAGTTTTGTTCTCAATTTAGGTTATAATACAGTGTGACCACTTGTATTATGTGTTGTATGTACCTAATACAAACCTATTCGTAAACAAACTGTTAAGTGTCCACTCTTTAGTTGTATAATAACAAAATTTTTATTTATAGTTTAAATGGATGTTGGTAAACGTAGAGAGCAGCTTGTGCTGTTAGCGTACGCCGAGTACCCACAGTCGGCTGGGCTGCAGCAGATAAAGTTGAAAAGTACAGTACGTAAAAGTAACCCAAATTCATCGAATAACATCCTCCAGATCCGCCGGATATGTACAACTTAAGTTCTTCCACAAAAACTAATCACAGAGTGAAACGTTTATTTTGTAAAATATAAAAATTGATTTCATCGCTATTTTTATAACATTTAAAAGTTTCTAAACGTTCTTAGAATTGACATCTAGGAGACTTAGGTTATAGTTTGTTGAGTATATTTGTTTAAAAATGGGTTGAGTAGTGGATGAAATAAGATATATACTCCATGTATTTAAGAATAACAATTGCAGAAATCAATAAATATAAACAAAACAATAAGCTGAAAGAACGTTTTCCATTAAAAATAAATTTTTTTAAATGGCTGCAAATATTTATAAATTATGGGATTCATAAATCTTAATTTTTGATTTAAAACCCATGGAAGCGTCAGATTAGTATTAATCCTGTTTAGTAAAACGTGATGGACTATTTACTAATTTTATGTCATGAAGCGTAGTGCTGGAAAGAAGTTAGGCTATTTGGTTATGTTAAAAGTTATAATTTATAGAAATACTTAATAAATCGTTGTAAAACTTGATAATAATAAAAATGCAGATATTTAACTTAAATAAATAATAGTGGCACGTTGAAATAAAACATGTATATTACAAAAAAATAAGTTATATAGAAACACGAGTCAGACTAATAACTAAACATATATTTCTGTTTAGTCATGTTACATTAACTCAGCTTAATAAAACTTGTACAAAATTTGTTTTAATCTAACTATTAACGTTCGTGTTTTAAATTTTGTGACAGTAATAAACATAATGAAAATAATCTCTCAAACATAATTTTCCTACATAGCTAAGTATCGAATAAAGTGGTTTATTTATTAGAAAATAATTTGAAATATCATTAGATTCTACAAATAAGAAAGTACTAATAGAAACTGCTCTAACCGTAACAGACAATGCAAATATACTAAGTAGAATTTGTTAAATTATTAATAGTATTTAATATTTTCTGATTTAATACTTAATATTGTGATGCAAAATTTAATGCAAATATATGGTGAAAATAGCAATGCATTCCAATTAAAAGAATAATTTTTATCAAAATTATCACAGCCATGATTTTGCATTCGATGCTTTTAAAATGTTTAGTATTAAATGTTTTAATGATCTATGAATAGCACAATTTAATACATTCTTAAATAAACACTAAAATAAAATAAATTAGTTTATTTCGTTAATGAGATTCTAGATATAAAGAATGTTCTTGTTTTGACTAGGTAAATAGAAAAATATAGTATGCTATGAGAAAACAGTGATGCAGAATTCCTGGAATCAGAATCCAATGTAAATTTATAAATGGAAGAGAAAAAAACAAAGTAGTGTTTACAGAAAAAAAAAACAACAGGTACCAACAAAATTTTATATGGATTATTCTAATGATACAGTTCAGAAAATATACAATTCCTTTCACCAATGGATTTCTGATGGAGATGACATAAACTTTGTGACATAATTACTAAATAAATAAATCCGTAAACATTCTGCTTTTGTAGGTGTGGATAAATACGAGTCCCATTGATCTAATGACCATTCAGATTTCAAGTAAATTTACTAAACAATAATCAGTATCCAGATACATTTGAATTATTTTTGTTAAATAATGTAATTTTTTTAATAAATGTTAAAATGATTAATTTGCTTTTATTATACATCACATTTATTTTTGAACGAGTAGTAATTTAGAAAAACTCAAACTTTTATTTTATTTTATATTTAATAATACTTCAAGATACTAATCAATACCAATCAAAAATTTTAAATAATATTTGTAGAACCAAAATTTAGTTTTAATTTAGACAATATTGCTACAATTTGATTACTTTATTCTTGTGTTTGGTCAACACACTATTAAAGCTACATATTTCAAAAAATATTTAAAATATCTTAATTATTTATAGTTGCAGTAATAAAATTATAATGACTATTTTAAAGACAATAATTATTAAAACAGTGGATATTTAATGGAATTACTTACAGTTTAATTCATAAAAGCCCACTGATGTTTATAATTTATTTTTTGTATAGTATTATATGTACTTTAAAAGGTGTATATATTTGGGTTTTTTTCTACAATAATTTCTACTTTAAAAAATTCTTTTAAGCAAATTAAATAATATGAACATCATATAAAGATACTCCGATTTGGTTTATATAAAACTTGAACTCGTGTTATTTGCAAGGTATATTGAATATTTTTTTACAATTTTACTGAATTAAAAGTAAAATAAAGAGTGTTTATGCACATTTCTCACTTTATTTTAATAATTATGTGTGTATTTAGTGTACTTTTCTTTGTTTATTTTATGGTTTGAAAACTACTATAGTTACTCCGACGTGATTTAAATACATAACTTAATTTTCGTGTTAATTACAAAGTATGATGTATCATTTATTACAATCTCTCTGAATTAAAAAAATTATAATAAAGGTTCCAAATTTTAATTAATGTATGGTAAACGTAAAAAGTATCAGAAAATGTTTTTATGAATTGTCAACTTAAAATTTTCTAAGTAATGTTTTTCAAATTTCTGTTCCCAAAAAAATTGTGTTAGGCTATAAGTATTTATTGTTATACATGTATGTTAAAGGATGCATGTAGTAAAAACTAAGGACTATTACGTTTTGATAATTTAAAAAGTTATTTGTTGAGCATATTGTGTTAATGAAGCGTACATTATATACATAGTTGTAACAGGACACTGAAATGTAAAGTGCTTGGATAACAAGTTCACCGAAAATTAAATGTGTACCATTAAAGCGAAACAATAACGACAAATAGTGAGAATCGATCAGAAAGCGTAACACAAAGAATGTGAAGGTGATTATTAAACACATATACAAGATAACTTGCTGCCATTATATCTGTCAAACCACCAATGTGAAAAACTCTGTCTAAATGAGTATGAATCGTATTGGCACTTGTTGGGCCTTGATGGGTATATGAAGTATTTTGCTTTTAGCATAAGCCAAGTATGCATTTTAGTTTAAAGAATTTATTCTGAAATGAAATTAACATTTTAATGAAATTAGTAGGTTACAACTTGTGCAGTCATTAGTCCTTTATCTTATCGGATTAACTGATTCTATATGAATGCCGAGAACATCTCAGATCAGTTTCATGCTCATAATCCGTTTTCGTGAACGTCTTTAGAAACACACTCATACAACACATAAGCAAAACTATTTGCAAATAACCGTTAACTTGATGTGCCGAGTCAGAAGACATGACCTAGCAATTGAACCGCTGTCGTTTGTACCTGTAGCTGTAGGTAACATAGTTATTTCGTATGAATGAACTATATTGTTGAACTTTCTAGACGTTTAGTACCTTTAAACAAATACAGTCATCAAAATGTATATATTTAATCCAACATTAGTATACAATTTCTTTTCCTATGCTGTTTTGTACGATCATAAAAACAAGTAAAGGTTTTAGTAAAACATAAAGTTTTACTTGTTAAATCTATATATATAGTTATTTTTATGCTACTGTAGAAGTTTAGAACCTTTAAAAAAACTACAATCATCAAAATGTACATATTTAATCCAACATTAGTATACAATTTCTTTTAATATGCTGATTTTTTACGATCATAAAAACAAGCAAAGGTTTTAGTAAAAACATAAAGTTTCACTTGTTAAATTTATATATAGTTATTTTTAATGCTACTGTCTCCATTTGGACAATTTAACTGATTTCATTTATAAAATATTTAATGTATGTAACATGAAAAGTCTATAAAACTTTCCTTTGTTTTCTCCCCCCTATTTTCGATTAGGAAACAACTATACTATTTTATAACTGCAAAAGGCTTACATTGAAATTTATTTTTTGTTGGATTGTATTTCGTGTTTGTCTTCTAAATTTATATATCATATATTATGTACGAAATCTTAAATTAGACAGGTCCTACTCGTAATAATGTTTACGTTGCTTACAGTTACTATTATTATTATTATCCTAGTACAATAATTATGCGATAAAAAGAAAACACTACAGAAACCAAATATCCATTTATCTGTTGGGCTATTTGTTCAAACTGTCGCGTAGATAGAATCTAGCTTTAATGGCATCGCAAATCAACCTTATTGAAATAAGCAACCTATTATTTATCTGCATTATCAATGACATCAATCGTAATGTAGTACACCACTTTTATAACTGGCTTAAATTTTGTTACGCTCTCGCCTATCCAATAGCTCGAATAACTTATCAACCATTTATGTTGCAGCTTTTAACCAACTTCAGCCAAGCATTATTAATCAAAATAGGGTTAAACTTTGTTGTTGAGACATTATTATTGTGCAATTTCAAGTAGATGATTTTATATTTGGTGTAAGCTCTATTACATTTTAGAAGTTCTGTTTCAAATATAAATAATAAAAGTGCACTTTATTCAATTTACTTAAACTGGTATTTACATGAGGATCATATTTGTTTCAATGCAACTAAATTATCAAAATATCTTATTTAGCCATCATTCATAGGAATAATACAAGGTACAAGATCCAAGGTAAAAACAAAATTGTTTTAAGTCGTTGTTCTATAGAAACAAAATGGTTTACAATACAATAAAAAGAAATCTTATTATTAAAATACACATTAAAATAAGTTTTTTTTAAAGAACCAGGAACAAATTAATATTTTATTATTAAGAGAAATAACACAAGATTTTATTTATTAAGACGCTTTGCTTTAAATTGTTTTATTAACTGATTCATATTTTTAAATAATGCATTACTGAACAAAATGGTTTTACGTTTTCGTTCTGATACTTATTCAGCGGAGTATACTCACTTGCATTGATGGTATTATATACATATTTATATATATGACAACCAACTGCACTAAAGATATAGTTAAATCTGTAAATATTATATATGTGTCATTGGTGTATGCTGCAAAGCTAAAAAAACTAACTGATTTGTTAAAGGAAAAGCTAATTTTAAATTATTTATAAAAGCCTCCTTTTGTTTCTGAAACTCATCCTTCGATCTACTCAAAATTATTTCTTTACATGTATTTGGATTTATCAAAAGAAGAATATTTAAAATAAAAAAGGTGGAAATCCTGATTTTACTATAAGTTTTTCACCTATATAAAAGTGGGTAAAAGAAAGCTACTCAAGGACAAAATATTTACAACTCTCGACTTAAACTAACGCTCCGGTCCATTAAATACTGCCTCTGCTTAAATGGCAACATAAATCACTGGAATGTGAAGAGGGTGAAATTATTCACCAGGAATGATTTATGAGCTTATTACATTGTACTTAAGGAACAAGTTCCGTTAAAAAGAAAAATGTGAGTATTTATTGAATACATATAAAACACATTGTATTGTTTATTAAAACATATATTAAATGTAAAGTAATCAATTAAAAGTGTTATTCTTTTAATAGGAAATGTTTGTATATACTTTATCAAATTATTTAAAAAATAGATGAGTCAGTTATAAATATATCAATTTAGATATATTAATTAACCTTGAAACATTATATATTTATTAGAAAAAAGTGATCTGGTTGAATCGACAAATAGGGCCTATTCATCACACCAATTGTATGATGTTTAGATGAAAAAAATGTTAATGGTCTTGTATAGCAAGTCCTCGCGGCAACGTATTTTTGTTTGATATTATGTGTTTTTGTGTTTGTGAAGTGTTTTTAATATAATTCATGACCTTCAGAGAAGCCCGATGGTAAACATACATTCCGAAACGCGTAGCCAAAATATAAATACGAAGTCACACGACGGATATACAAAGGTAAATATATAATTTTTTAAGTAATAATGGTTAAACACAACGTATGTTGTTTGCAATAGACATCTGACTGAAAATTTTATTTCTAAGTTTCGTTAACAATACATTTATTCCCTCCATTACTGTAATAGTTCTCTAAAAATAAAAATGATACTTTTGATGAGATACGTTTGTCACTTTTACTTGTAGGTTGTATGCAACATGTCCGACTCAACAATTATTACAAATAAAATAAAATCAATATTGATTTGCAATACTATTTTATAATAGGTATGTAATCATCTCAGAAGAAAAACAAATAATTGTTTCACACTGATTAACAATTATTTGAAAAATTTAATTGAAATAATGTTTATTGACCTACACTGAGTTACATAGTCATCATCACCAGAGTGCTATTAATTGATTGATCTGCACTATAAAGGCATACTTCGCTCTCCAAACTCCTTTCCGTATACGTTCACACAAGCAGTAATGGTGATGAGTGGGAAGAGCGATCCTATCCAATACATACATAATATAATATTAACAAACCCCTAAAATTAAATACACTTAACAATCAATTATAATAATAGTTAAATATAAAATAAAACAAAATAGTTTTAGATATCTATAATCATAAACAGTTATAAAATAACAAAAGACAATACCATTTTACAAAGAATCGAGTTTTACAGACAAACAAAAATTAAATAACAACAAAATAATTCAAATTGGCTCTACATAATAAAACATAATAACATATTAGTTTGAATAAAAATATTTACCAATTAAATAAAAAAATGGAATTACAACTTATAGTTCGTAAAAAATCATTTTAAAACTAATAAGAATAAGAAAAGAAATTTACTAACAAACCAGTAACGATTTTCCGTTAGGTTATTCAGTTTCAGTTTTTGTACCTTGTTTTTGTAGTTAAATTTCCTTTTAATAATGTGATTTTGTCGTCTCAGCACGCTTCAACTTTTTTTAAATAGTATATATTTTTTTTTATTTGTAACGTATGGCAAACTTCATTGCCTATACCAGGGCAGAATTTATACTCAAAATACAAATAGAAACACTTTTTAATGGCTGGCTTAAACAATATAATTTATTTTAGGTTCTAAATTGTCTTCTCAAAATAATATTTTAAAAACGTGGAAAATTTTTGTTTTATATCAGTCAAACAAACATAATTCTAGAGAAGTATTCCGTTATTAAATCATATTTATTAGAAACACATAAATTCAAAACTCTAGATCTTATTCTTACTGTTTATTTAACAATTAGATTATTTTTGTAGCCTGGTGTTTTTATTACCTTTTATTTGTTACCCATTTAGTAGTTAAAAATCATTAACCTATTAAAACAATTAAATATCGAATGTATTTTATTAAATTGAAATGCGTTTAATATATATTACCAAACTATATTAACAAATTGGTTTAGATCAGTCAACTGTGTAATTTTGTAAAGTGTTTGCACGTTGTATTTGCAGTACTATTGCTTCACTAAAAGGAAAAGCTGATAACCTATTTGCGTAAACAATTTACTTGATATATTATTCAGGAAAAGAAGCAGTGTTATATCGATTCGACACAAACCGTGAAAAATAGTTGAATTAGAAACTTGATAAGGGAATCACGGGATGTCTCAAACAAAAGTACAGCCATCTTCAATGTTCCTTCCGGCAATTTATTTGTCTAAAGTGTTGGGACTCTTCCCAGCACATTATAGCTCAAAAATTGACTGCAATGGAAAACAAGGTACATTAATTTTTTTAATAATAAATAAATGAACTTTTATCACATTTCAAAACAAATCTGTCTTTAATTAAGTAATGTAATAACCACAAAGTACAGATATACGAAAACCACATCAAGAAATTAAACCTAAGCGTTCGTTCATTCAAAAGTATACAAATCATCAATTAACTTTGATTTGACTTAAACATGTGTAATTTGTTGATAATCTTAGTTTAAAAAGTTAATTAACCTTAATGAAAAAATCATAGCCAACTTTTGATGCATTTTTTGTAAAACCTAATTTTATTATAATGGTTCTGTTTCCCATGTTCTTGTTTAGAGTGCAAATACATTAAACTACATTACAAGTGAAAAAAAAAGGAACCAAGACCGGCGTATGAAGCCAAGACCTTTATATTGTTACCATATTTTCATTGTTCATGTTTTTTCACTCTTGTAATTTAGTTAAATTAACCCTTTTGCTGAAGAAGTGTGTAAGCAAAAAAAAATATTACAAAATAAAATAACATAAAATAGATTGTTAAACTATTGAATACTCTAATATATATTACACAATGCCCACACCCATATTTTCCGTAACTTTTTTCTTTTAACAAATATTGTTTTATTTGATGTTTAAGGCTCTAAAAAATTTAATATTATTACAATTTACAATAATCATTAAATGTAGTCATTATTGAGAAAACTTATTTTACTACATTTTTTTAACGGTGCAGTAGTTGTAATTATATATTTTAAATACATCAATGCCAAACATCATTGTTATATTATGTTCAATATATAAGTAACCATAGTAACTGGAAGGTTACACAGATTATTGAATAGAAATATAAACATAAATACAAATTCAAAAATTGTATTTTTATGTACCCAGCCTACCTATTATGCAATGTTAACTCCTTATATTATTAATGTTCGGACAATGAAGTAAAAACAAAATTTACGTTTATAAAATTATTTTATTTTACTTAAGCTAAACTTTCACTCTGTGGACCATGGTTTCAATAAGTTATTTTTAACACTGTTATTTTTGAAAACATGTTTCACAGTGAACAAGTTTAAGTGAAATAATGATAATATCAACTCAGTAATAAATTTGTTTTATTTATTTGGTTCACTCTCCGAATATTATTACTTGATGAATTATTATACTATTAAAGTTGAGGAATAATAGCAAATTACATTATTTAGATTTTTCAGGTAGAATTTGAATTTTTTTTATGTGATGTGAGATAACATCGTATAATATCTGTAGTGATCAGGATAGCTCAGTTGGTAGAGCATTACCACGGATTGGTAAAGGCACTGGGTTCAAATCCCGGTCTTGATCAATGTTTTTTTCACTTGTAATTTTACTAAAAATATTTGTTAATTGTATGCTGAAATTATTAAACTTTTCAGGTACTTATGTACAATTCTCCAAACTTGCTTTGCCATGGACTGCGATACTTTTCTATAATATCATCGTGAAAATTATCGGTATTTATGACATAAACTTTGGTGGCAACATTCCTTCAAAGGTTAAATTTCAGTTTTTCTATATGGCAATTATTGATGCATCTCACATTTTTCTCATTACTGCAAGCTGTTACCTCGTCCGCCTCCGTTCAACATTTAAAATGTTCAACAAGGCTGTACTTATTTTTGAGAAAATCAAACCAATATACTCCGTGTCCAAGGTAAGGTACTGTTCTTTCATTCTTACTGTATGTTTCATTCTGCACTCGATTTGTCGCCAGGACCCACAACTTCAAGTTTTCTTCGCTTTATTACCAGACATATTACTGGGTGCCGCTTGTCTATCTATAACCAGTATTGTAATATCGGTTAAACTAACATGTACTTTGTCCTACAAGAATATCAACAATGCAATACATAACCTTAATGTATATAAATGCAGTGAAAATCTCTTGTGCAAACAACTTAAGCATTTGTTAAATTTACATTGCGAAACTTGTGACCTTCTAGATCTCACACATAATAACTTTGCATCAGAAATAATAGTAAGATGTGTATTTGTTATAATAAAGGCAGTAAACCTTGCACATATCGTTTATATTTTACATGATCCTAAACTACAACAAACAATGGACAGAGTGATTGCGATCTTGGATATACTGATATGGATCGCTGAAATATTTATTTTAGGATACATTTGCGATGACGTTGAATTTCAGGTACAGACAAATATTTTATTATTTGTTTTATCTTGTTTGCTTTACTATAAATTATATCGAAAATAAATTGCTTATAAATGTATCACAAAAATATAGTTCGTATTTACATATACACCCAGAAAAGAAAGTAGTACACCAATGTAATATTGAGAAAGTTATGTTAAAACATTTAATTGTTTGTATTAAATTTATGATAAAACATTAAAATTTTTAATAGTTTTCAATATCTTGTTCGTATTCAAAACGATATCAATGAAATTAAATATTATTGCTATAAACAATAATGAATGTTTAATAACTTTCTTTTATTAAATATAAATCGTGTAGTAACTATAAAATAATTTAAAATTTTATACTTCTTTAAACAGAAAGTATATAAACACATTTGCAATACATTTGAAAACAATATAATACATGAATCATTTAAATGTACAGGTGTCTGGCTTCGACTGTAAGAAACTTTTCGTGAAATAATACAAAATAACATTCCTCCTTTCTCGCTCTGTTTTCTGACTATTCGTCTGTGTGTGATTTTTAAAAATACCTTAATAACTCAGAAACAGTTTAAGATATAATCATGAAACCTTGTATGAATATTCATCTACATTGGATACATTTTGCTTTACAAATTTGTTTTCCTGCAACAATATGTTTCAAAATGTCGGTAGTTTAAAATTCTATGTTAAATATCTAGAAAACTATACATTTTACAAACAAATGGACACCAAATTTTTAGACTATTTAAGACAAATTCAACGAAATATGGTTTTTATTAATTATATCATTAATAACGGAGATCACTCGAATTTAGTGGTCGAATGTAGTCTAAACGTAGTTGAAATTTTGATGCTGAAGTTGGTCAAAAAAATAAAATAGTAATTAAAAGCCTTACATTCCACCACTAATTTTGAGTTGTCTCCGTTATTTGACTTAATTATTTAAAAACATATGTGGTTGGATTTTAAAATAGCCTAAACATTTGGTGTCTGTACATTTTTTTGTAAAATATATAGTTTTGTAGATATTTAACATGGTAATTTTAACTGCCGTCGTTTTGAAACATATTGTTGCAGGAAAACAAATTTGTAAAGCAAAATGTAAACAATGTAGATGAATATTCATACCCAGTTTCATTATTATATCTTAAACTTTTTCTGAGATATTATGGTATTTGTAAAATCACATACAAACGAACAGACAGAAAACAGAGCGAAGTAGGAGAGAAAATTGTATTATTTGCTTGTTTTTATATGACAAATAACCCCGTAAAGTTTCGGACAATCGAATCTGGACAGCCTCTATATTAAAGTAACACACGAACATGTAAACTCTGTTTCAAAACATATTTTGAACATGGAGATAATGTATTACTTCTAAATCAATGTCTACAAAATGGCAACCATATAATAATAAGAAATAGCTTAGTTTCCAAAGAAGTGGAAATATCTGACCAGTTTATTTGGTTATAATATTTGTACCGGTATTTAATATTAAAATATTACAATCAATTGATTCACTTTTCAGATTAAAGAAACCAGATATTTCCTCTACAAATATTTACAGAAAAATCTGAATAACATGCATTGGAAATCGAAACAGTTGGTTAGTACTTATATTAGCAAATATTTAAACATGTATTTTGTAAAATTTTAGCTTCTTAATTATTAATTTTATGAAATTAGTTTAAATTGTTTTGGATTCTCTTTCCTGTATTGTTTTTGTTTAATTAATTATTGTAAATGTAATAAGCTCAACATTCGTGCTAGACACAGTATAGGAAAGTAACATTCATTATATCGTTTAGTTAGATTATTGTGTATGACTTAGCTTAAAATACATAAGCAAACATTCAGCAGAATTATGAAACAAATGTATATAATAAATATTTGTATCAATGTAACAACTATGTTTAAGTATTCAACGAGAAATAAATTGATGTACCATCATTTTAAACATTAAAATATCTTCGAGCTAATTTCATATTAATATCTTCAGGTTCAAGCATTTATCATGCAAATAGAAAGCAGAAATATGCAGTTCTCACCTCATGGAATTTTTATTGTGAACAGAGGCTTGTGTTACAATGTAAGTAAGAAAAATATATATTAACTCTTTATTTAACTTTAATTAAATGCCAAAAACTAATTTAAATGACAAACAATCATATATTATGAAATTATAATTTATTTACCATTTTTTGTCTTAGCTTGACCGAAGAGAATATTTATAACTGAAGATAATCATGTAACTTATTGAATATAATCATTCAATCAAATTATATATAAAAATTATTCTGCATAATAAAAAAATATTGTAATGCGACAAATGTTTAACGTATTAGTCCTTTTAGTGTAACACTACAGACGGAAAGTAGTTTTTATCCTTTACAAGCTACAGCATCCACTGCACCAGGCAGTAAATACCTGTCATCTTCTTTGTCCTTCATCTTGCATCATTATAAATACCTTTTCTTACCTCATAATATTTTCACAAATAGTTACTTTTAATTAAAATTATTAAATTATTACTTATTTGTATTACATTATATTTTAGTATTTGATATTTTCTTGCTATTGCCTCCAATAACCTGGTTCAATAAGTTTTTCTTTTTAGCATTATTTTACAAAAGATCCCATCTAATAAAACTTATCTATAAATCAGGCTAGAAGCATAACAACATCTTCAAACACAAACACGAAATACTACTCTTATTACACAAAACAAATTTTTTTATTATTTCTCACTATTTGAATTTCATTGCTCCTTATCTGAACAAAATTATTTTCCATTTGAAATGTTTCGTAATTGTATATACCTTTTATAAATGTTTCTGGACTATTAGTTTCACAGAAAATTTGTTTAAACTTTCAAAAGATCCTTGTTTACAGATTATTTTAATAATTTTATTTGAAACTAGATCAGTTTACTTTACTTTTACTTTATTTGATTCTTCTCTAAGTTTGAGTTATTTGGAAGAATCTGTTTTGAATGATGTTCTAATGACTTATTTTACAGTAATAGAGCACTCAATACTTATGTATACCTGGAAACATAGATGTAGGTTAATCAGTCGAATTAATTTATTCGTGTCAATTTATGTTTAATTAATTGAAAGTTTTATTTTTCATTAAAACCATATACAATTCAGAATTTCAATTGTTTTTACTGTAACGACAAAATGATTCTTATTATAATTAAAGAAAACTTAGGTCTATAATTAATTAAGAACGTTGAATGTGCTACCTACAGGGCAATTTTTTATGTAATATCAATTAACACACTGGTTTAAAATATATAGGGCCTACACATGCTCTGAATGCATATAATGTAGGTCCCAAGATTATTGTTGAGGATTCAAGTGTAGGGAGACAAGAAGGTGTTTAAAATGTGAGTTTTTTGGCACCAATTTTTTTTTTCATATTAGGTGTATGTGTATAATATACTAACTCATTTACAAAATAAAATATAAAATGTAATTTCATAATATGTTTAGTTAATAGAACCTTTGGCAAAATAAATTATAATAACATTTTTCATAATATCCGATGTTTTTACTCAAAACAGAATATCATATTTTTCAGATGACCTCAATAACAATCGCTTACGTGGCCCTACTCTTCCAACTGCAAAATTTCAATCACTGAATGAAGTTAAATAGATTCAATTTAACAGGAGACTATGTTATTATTGTAAACCATTTGATGTAATTGTAGTAATAGTGCCAATAGTGGATTCAGTATGGATGCTATTTTACTAAAATATATTACATTACCACGCATATTATCAGTCAACATGAATATTTTTTAAAAAGTTATTATATAGCTATTAAATTATATTATAAGCTATTTGTTTTGGAACTAAATTAATACAGTAATTTTACTAAGTTGTATCCACTGATAATCACTTAGTCTAGAATTAATAGTTCCTTAAATTCTAGTCTGTTCAAATAGGATATGAATATAATTGTGTTTTTTGCAATGAATAAAATTTAAAGATTACATTTTTACATTCCTGGAGGACTAGCATTACAAACAAAAACCAAACGACTGTAACAATGATACTCCTTGAGTTTTTGTTTTACTTGTACTTTAACCTATCTATCTGGCCTACAAGTCAAGGCCTTGCCACTCTTTAAATAAACATGGTGAATACGAAATACAAGGTATCTTCTATAAATCAAATTTAATATTGTTTATCACGTCAAAATATTGTATATGGATTTATGGAGTTAAATAAAATACCACCTACGCTCTACCTTTTTAACCAACAAATAATTGCCTAAACTGTTTTACCTTTAGTTATTCCCATGTAGGTTTGTTGATCGTATAAGAATTATATTACTTAGTATATTGTCAGGGAGTTTCTGTCTAGTGTCATAGTGATATGTGACACTTTTTGTCGTGTGTGTTCGTGTGTGTTTGTGATAATATATATTATATAGTATTATGTCCTGATAAAACCTTCAACAATGGAAAAACATATGGAGTCTTTCCTACAGAGAACAATACAGAATTAATCTTTAGTAGGCTGTATGTGTATTCAAACTATTCAATTAGAAGTTTTAGGTTTCACCAAATAAATTAGGATTTACCAACCACTGAAATCAGACGTAATGCAGGTCCTATGCTATATACACATCAAACTATTTATTAGATCAACATTCTTATTAGATCTATCTATTTATTAGATCAAACTAGGTTTCAGATCAAACTACGAGCAGTTATTATATAAAACTATGTTACTTAAGTTTCCTCTTATATGCTATTATTTTAGTTATGTTTTTGTTATCAGGGTATAATAATATGTCATAATTTCCTATTATTAACAAGTTTAATGTGCGATATTATTGTACCTATTTTTTTATATTTACTTGTTTCTTTGAAATTTCCTCTCTACGCAACCAGAACAATCATTTAGTTTGGCGCAATAGTTGGTAACATGACTTTTCGGAGTTACTCATTACAAAATTGCTACTAACAAACGTTGCACTGTTTAGTACATCAAAGATAACAATTCCTTTATCTGTGGTATGATTCAAAGCTCTACTAAAGTATAATTTCATTGTTAAGTATATTATGCAGGTGTTATATTAATCATTATTGTACAGTCACAATAACAAACATTCATATCGTATACTATAAAATTGTTTTTATTGAGACTGTTATATTTAAAACAATTTTTTTTATTTTTTCATTTTGTATACTGTTAATTTTGTATTGTTGGAATACTTTGAAAATCATTATCAGAGTAAGAAATTTGCTAAAAAATTAAATGATAGTATATAATTAATTTAAGTAATCGTTTACACTTCTCTTGGTGCTATACCGAACTATATTGCATTTCTAATTAAGCAATAAATGTAACTTTTTATGCAAAATTTTAAAATATGTTAAAGTTACTAACAAAATGTAAAACAAAGTAGCGAAATGAAAGAGCCAATTGAATTTATGTAAAAAGAAATGTGTACTACTCATATAAAGTATGCATTTAAAGAAATAAAGAAATATTTGTTATTTCGGAATTCAATATCTATCATAGCCTTTTTTCTCTTTGGTATTTTCTTATTGCTTTTGAGCAAGAGTAATAGTTTATACAACAATGTATTTCTTATATTATCCACTAACCTTATAATGTTATTATTTTTTTGGTAAATAAGATTTTGTTAGTAAAACTATAGGTTTGTTGTTTTGTATGGCTGTATGTAATTACATGGAAATTAATAGAAGAAGTTATTATACTACATAATTCAATTTATTGAATTATTACATTATTGCTAAGAACGATTAAATCCTGTTCTATGTAAGAAACGTATACCACAAAAAAAAAACGAAGGGAAACAAATTCATTTTGACATTGTTATTGTTTTTTCACATCTTTAATATTATATACAAAGGAAAAACAGATAAATTTCAATTAAAGCTTATCAAAGTAGTTTATCCAAAAGTATTGTTACGATTAAATGTTTATTTCCTATTATAATTTTATTTATTTCCTTCTTAAAATAAAAATTCGGGTGGGATCAAATAGTCGGTTGATGAGTGAAGTAACCGTAGTTAAGTAGTAAAGTAAGTGGTTGTAGAAGTTGTAGTAAGTATAGGTGTATACAAATAGCATCAGAAAAACGACACGTTGTCGAATTACAACTGTTAAAATAACCAAGGCGAAACCACAGTGAGTCTGACTTTATGAATAAT